>APFE030061430.1:0-67793 GCA_000404065.3 Pinus taeda | reverse complement strand
GGGGGGGATGGATGGGGAATTTCAAAGATGCCCTGATTCTTCTCAGCTCCTGACTTTGATGCACCTTCAGGATGGGTGGTGAAATATCGCGGGGTTGTAGGGTTACTTCTTTCTTCTTCACTCTCAGATCCTCCTAACAGGGGGCTATAGTTAATTTCAATCAAATTCTTCGGATTTGTTTTGTATCATTTTCCACTTCGCGTAGACCCCAGTTTAGGCTTGTTTCCTCTTTACCCAAACATCAATCTAACTGCATTCTCAAAATCCCTTTTTCGCACAATAACATATTAATCCAGAGATTAAAATATTTTAAGAACTTACCTCGTGGTCCCTTAAAAAATCTTCGTTCATATTCACTATAGCACATGATAGTGTCTATTGCAAACTCAATGATAAATCCTCCCAAAAGTATATCGATCCAGAAATCAACAACCCTAGAGATACTGTTACTGATGTTCTTGAGTCATTGTATCAATTCAAGATTCCATTCCTTAGGTTTGTCGTTCTTGAAATAATTCTTATTCTTGGTCAACTTATATACCCACTCGTACAATTCAATATGGAATGAATCAAAGAAGATTTTGTATTGCTCTTCAAAGATATAGTACTTCTGCAATGAGTCTTCAATTGATAATCGGGGGAAAAAAAGTTTTCATTCTCTTTTTCCGCAAATTCTCTTTCTTTTTGTTCAAACCACTCCTGGATTTCTTTCTTTGTTGGGCGCCAAAACATATCCCTTCAGCAGATCCTAATCCCGACAACGGAACCATTTTTTGGTTTAAGGGGGCTTGACCCAGGTTCAAAGTGTGCTACATGCCAATAAAACCCTCAACCTCTGGCCCTTTCATGAATGACTTGTTGGAATATATTATATTCCTTGTAAGGTAATAATGTCTTTATATTATGTCAGAAGTTGCCCACAATATTATGTAAAAGAGTAATACATTATATCCCATATTTATTATGGCATAGTATACTCTTGTATCCATTTATTATATAAAGAGGTATTATTTTGGAGAATTATATTATCCCACATTTAATATGTGAGAGCAATTCCTTCACATCTCTGGGTATATAATAGGGTCAAGGGAGCCTCTTAAGGCAGATACCATTTTGTGATACCATCACATCTTATCTTGTGCTCACAGTATACTGCTATTTATATCGGGTTATTTGTAGTTACTCTCTTTGTAAGTAGGAGATTTCTGGAGATAATAGAAGACAACCTTCCCGTGGACGTAGCCTAATTGAGCGAACCACGTATATCTGTTGTATTATTTTTCCTTGTTCTCTTTCTGTTCTTATTTATATGCAAATTTATTGTTGGTTTCTTAGATAGATAACTAGTTTAATAGATCTAATATTATAACATGGTATCGGAGCCATGGCTACTATGATATAGCATCTTCTTTGAATTTAACCATCAACGTGTATCTTCATTTTTTGTTATCTGGGCACTCATTATTTTTTGTAGATTTTCTTTCTATCTGGTCGCCATTAGGCTTCTCTTCAAATCTGGGCATGATTCTACATATTTGAGTTTTTTTTCTCATAACCCTAACTTTGTTATGTATTTTTTGTAGGGTGGAAGATTGGCAAACCGAGGATTCAAATCATAATTTCGACCACACAAGTGGATGTAGAGTGGCTACGTCATTTTTGAAAACTAGTTATAATAAGTATTTGGAGCATTATTGAGTGTCTTTTGTTTTGGCACCCGATGTTGTTTGTCATATATGTTAGCTTCTATGCAAAATTTTCTATAACAGAGTAGATATTTGGGTTCCTCTTGTCGAGCTACCCAATTCAAAAAAAAAATCAACTCAAAGAGTACCGAAAGCAAATTTACCATTGGTTTAAGATTGATAGTTTTTTTTTTTTTTTTTTTTTATTTTTTTTTTTTTTTTTTTTTTGTTTCAGGTTTTCTAGTGACGACAGAACGAACTGTAAAAATTTACAGTTTTCTATCCACTTTTTCTCTTTCCATTTCTTTCATTTGGGTTTATATTTCTTGTCAAAATTTCTATCATTATGACTTCATAAGTAGCTTATGTACCTGAACTTGTCAGTTCTAACTATCTTGCATGGAAAAGGAAAATGATTGATGTTCTTAGGAGTAATAATATATGGAGGTTGGTTAATGGTGAACACAAGAAACCTACAGATGCTCAAGCCTTGATTAAATGGGAAGAAAAGTGTGATCAAGAAAGAGTGCTCATTGGTCAAAAGGTTTGGTCAAAAGGTTTCATATAGTATTCAGGTAAGTATTGAGGTAAAAGACAACCTGATTGAGGTATGGATAATTCTTGCTTCTTTATTTGATAAATCTGATGATGTTTCTGCTTATTACCTTGAAAAGAAGATTCATGAGCTAGATCCTACTAATTTTTATAGAGTAGAATTATATCTTGCTGAATTGAAAACCTTAAATGAAAAGTTAAATAATTGTGGTAAAGATTACAGGAAGACAAGAATTTCTCTTATCATTCTTGTAGAACATAAATTGCCTTCTTGTTTTGACATGTTCATCCAAACTAGGAATAAGGCTTTTTAATTGTCTCAAAGTACCATGAAACCTACTTTTGATGATTTCTGGAAAGGGTTGATAAATGATCAAGAAAGGTTGATTGCTTCAGGACAAGTTTCACCTAATAAATCTCTTAGGGCAAATAATAAGAATCCTAAGAAAATTTTTAATAATGCTAAAGGTTCTTATTCACACACTTCTAATCATACTAATAATAATGGTCATGCTTCTCATGCACATTATGAAACTAGTAAGAGGAAGAAAATGTATGATCCTTGTAAGAATTGTGGTAAAACTAACCATCCTGAAAAGAATTGCTTTAAAGCGAAAAGTTTATTGGCTAAAGCTAACAAGAAAAATTCTAATGAATCTCAAGTAGCTTTATGTGCATCTATTGTTTCATCTATTAATTTCTCTTCAAATGTGAAATGGATAATGGATTCTAGTGCTTCTAAACATATGACTAGCAATGATTCTTTATTTACATCTTATGACACTAATAAGCACTCATCTCATAAAGTTTCTATTGGTGATGGTAAACAACTTTCCGTAATTGGTTCTGGTAATATTAATGTTGCTAATGGTCAATTGGAAGATGTTTTTCATGTTAAAAACATGCCCATCAACTTACTTTCTATTTATTATGAATAACAGAAAGGTTTTAAATTTGAAGCTTGGCCTGATAAATATGTTCTTAAAGATATCAATCGAAATTACGAAGTAGTCTCTTCTAGTCCTGTTGATCATACAATTGGTTTATATAAATTTTATGGTTTTAATTCAACTCATAGACAACCCTTTTATTGCTATTTTTCTCATGCTAGTGAACTAAGTCAATTATGGCATGAAATATTGGGTCACTTGAATTATGGTAAAATGCAAATGCTAACTAAAATGGTTCATGGTTTGCCTAATATTTCTTCTAATAATGGTGTTTTTGAAGGATGTGTTCTTGGTAAACATCATAGAGATATGTTTGATAAAGGTAAAGTTTGGTGTGCTAAAGCACCTTTGCAATTAATTCATAGTGATATCTGTGGTCCTCTTGAAGTTCCTTCAATATCTCATGCAATTTATTTTCTTACCTTTATCGATGACTTTAGTATAAAATCTTGGGTTTATTTTTTGAAAAAATAAAAGTGAAACATTTTAAAATTTCAAGAATTTAAATCCATGGTTGAAAATTCATCTGGTAAGAGTAATAAAACCTTGTGATCTGATAATGGGGGGAAATTTGTTAAGCAAGAATTTGATGCATATTTATCTAAACATGGTATTCAACATCAAAAGACTATTCCTTACACACCTAAACAAAATGGTGTTGCTAAAAGGAAAAGGAGGACTTTAGTTGAAATGGCTAAATGTATGCTTTATTCTAAACGACTGCAAAAAGAAATTTTGGGCTAAAGCCACATGTTGTGCTAATTTTGTTTTAAATAGAGTTCCTACTAAAGTTGTTAAGCATGTTACCCCTGAGGAAAATGGAATGGACGTAAACCAAATATTAGTAATTTTAAGGTGTTTGGTTCTGAATGTGGGGCTCATATTCCTGATGAAAAATGGAAAAAGTTAGAACCCAAATCTCACAAGTGTATCGTCATTGGTTATGATGAGAATTCCAAGGCTTACAAGTTGTTTGGTCCTTCTAATCAAAATGTCATAATCAGAATGGATTTTCAATTTCATGTAGTATTTTCCCCACCTGAGTCTGTAGAATCTCATGTTACCCTGAATTCACCAACACCGCATGTTACTACTATTCCTATTACTCCTTCTTCTAGTTTTGTGCCTCTTATTGATCTTGATTCTTCCTCTCCATCAAGTATTCCACATGAAACTCAAGAAGCTCCTGAAGTGACTCCTGATCCTTCTACTCTTCCTATTTGGGCTCGGAAAACTCTTGAATCTGTAGGTAGTGAGGTCAGAAATCCTTTCGACACTTGTCAAACTAGATCTAACCTTTCTCTTATGACCAAAGTTTTGGCCACATATTATCCTACTAGTTATGCTCAAGTTAAGGTTAAGCCTCATTAGGAACAAGATATGTCTGTTGAATATGAATCTCTTTTGATAAACAAGACTCGGTCTCTTATTCCTCTTCCTTTAGGAAAGAATTTAGTTGGTTGTAAATCGGTTTATAAAACTAAGTTCACTGCAGAAGGATAGATCAAAAAGCATAAAGCTAGATTAGTTGCAAAAGGTTGTAATAAACTTGAAGGTATTGATTATAATGAAACTTTTTCTCCTATTGCTAAAATGAACACAATAAGAACCATTTTATCACTTGTTGCATCTTATAAGTGGGAAATTCATCAAATGGATGTTAAAAGTGCCTTTTTAAATGGTGATCTTACTGAAGAAATTTATATGAAACAGCCTCTTGGTTTTATTTCTACTAAATCCTCAAGTTTAGTATGAAAATTACACAAAATTATATGGTCTCAAACAAGCATCTAGGGCTTGGTATGATAAAATTGATGCATATTTCTTGAATAATGGTTTTAAGCATTGTATATCTAATCCAAATCTATATGTTAAGAACTTTGGTGATAATGTCCTCCTTATTTTTTTATATGTGGATGATTTAATTATCACTGGCAGCCAACTTGCATTAATTCAAGATATGAAATTCCTCTTCAGAAGTAGTTTGAGATGAAAAATCCCAGTACATTGCACTATTTCTTGGGTCTTCAGATTTGTCATATGGCCGATGGTATTTATCTATCTCAACCTAAGTATGCAACAAATTTATTGGCTTGTTTCCATATGAGTGATTGTAAACCTGCTCCTGCGCCATTTCAATCCGGTATAAATTTAACTGTTGAGTGTACCACTCCACTGGTTGATGTTATTGTTTATCACCAACTCATTGGTAGTTTGATATATTTAACTCACAACATACCATATCTCTATTTTGCAGTCAATGGTTTCTCGATTCATGCAGCAACCTCATGAAAGTCATTGGCAGGTAGCTAAGAGAATTTTGCATTATTTACAAGGGACATTGCATTATGGCGTATTTAATTCAAGCGGTTGTACAATTTTACTCTCTCGTTATACATATTCTGATTGGGCAGGTGACAGTTCTGATCGACGGTCAATTGCTGGTTACATATTTCAACTTGGTTCAAGTCCAATCTCTTAGTCCAGCAAGAAGGTGAAGACTCTTTCTTTATATTCAAGTGAAGCAGAGTATAGAGCAACTGAAGAAGCAACTAAAGAAGCTGCTTGGTACGGCATGTCCTTACCGAGCTTGGTCTGGTTCCGAAATCGTCCACTATGTTGAAATGTGACAATCAGGGTGAAATTCAACTTGCTTATAATCCAGTATATCACTCCAAGACAAAGCATATCAACCTTGATGCTCATTATATTCGAGGTCTTGTCGTCGATGGTATTCTTTCTCTGGAGTATTGTCCTACTGAGCAACAGGCAGCTGATATCTTCACCAAATCCTTAACAGAAGTGGAGTGCGTGCATCTTCGTTCTTTTCTTGGGATGAGGAAAGTTTTCGTCAAAGGGGAGCAATAATGACTCCTTCCTTCCTTAGTGTTAAGATGGGCCCTTCTCCCAGCCATTATTAAGGGGGAGTGTTGGAACTCATTATATTCCTTGGAAGGTAATAATGTCTTTGTATTATGTTGGAAGTTGTCCACAATATTATGTAAAAGAGTAATACATTATATCCCATATTTATTATGGCATGGTATACTCTTGTATCCATTTATTATATAAAGGGGTGTTATTTTGGAGAATTATATTATCCCACATTTAATATGTTAGAGTAATTCCTCCACATCTATGGGTATATAATAAGGTCAAGGGAGCCTCTTAAGGTAAATACCATTTTGTGATAACATCACATCATACCATGTGCTCACAACGCACTGCTATTTGTATCGGGTTATTTGTAGTTTCTCTCTTTGTAAGATTGTAGGAGATTTATGGAGATAATAGAAGACAACCTTCCTGTGGACATAGCCAATTGGGTGAACCACGTATATATGTTGTATTCTTTTGCCTTGTTCTCTTTATGTTCTTATTTATATGTTGATATATTGTTGGTTTCTTAGATAGATAGCTAGTTTAGTAAATCTAATATTCTAACACGACCTGCAAGCATATCGCAATCTCACCCGAAGCGGTTATAGGAGACTGCAGAACCAAGTTTCCGCAACTAGAGGAATATGCACATTGTTGTGTCTGTGTACTACTCATGTTTTCTACCTTCCTACAAATTCACATACATAAATAACTTCGTGTTGATGATTATCTTTACAAAATTACCCTTATCGCATCAAATAACATAAAGCAGTATAACATGTATTCTTTCACGCAATTCAATAAAAAGCATGCATAACGATAATAACATCAGCAGAAAATGAGCATAGAATGATGCACAATACATCGCCAAAACTTCTGCTTTATTGATAATGATCTTCAATACATGCTCTTTTTTGACCTACGCACCCAACTGTGGGTGGTCTATGCACTCAGCTGCAGACTCTTCCAGGCCTTTGCACACTCAGTTGTGGAGCCTTCCCAAAAATTACAGACTACATATGCGAATACAGAGATTCAATTTACTTATGATGAAATTATATGATTCTATTAAAAATAATTTCATCTCCTTATATACATTACATCATGAAAAAAACCGTGGGCCATATACCACAGATTCAATAAAACCATGACTAATACCTGAAACCCATTACAAAAATAAGGGGCTTTGACCCGCCCTAAAGCCCCTAAAACACCACGCAATGAATATAACTTTGTCGGCTCCGCACGCTCCATTCCTCAAAATGCGGATTCTTTGACCCAAAACTTGGACCAAGTTGGGTTGTGCCCAACATTGAGTGATGCCTCTGTGGGATATAATAAGCTTAATTGTCAGTTATTATGAGGACAAAGATCCCCTGTGTTATTTTACAATAGTATCCTATTGTTACACAATATTTTTATGCGTAATTGAAGGAATATATTATCCCCTATTGGTTACCCTCATGTATTAAATAAAAATTGGCTAGGTGCTTGCGTAGTTTTGTTAGTTATGGATCATATGATAATCATAATTGTTGCATAAATGTTTGAAATTAATTATGTATAAAACCATAATGTTTGTGTTAATTGTTCATTAATTATATATGTTTTTCGTCAATTCAAGCAAGGGTTAATATCTAGAGACACAACAAGGTCTTTCCTAATTACAAATGGAATAGTTGATGGATTTAATTGGTGAATTTTTTTTGTGGTGATGTAGTGTCATAACTAGAGACACAAGAAGGTTTTTCATAATTACAAATGGAATAGTTGATGATTTAATTGGCGAAGTTTTGTTTTGGTGATATAATGTAGGGGGTTGGGGACATTACAAAGTGGTATCAAACAAAGGTTACAATGTTGGGTTTGTATTGGGCTAAAATTAGAGTAATTTAAGGAAATGTTTTGTAGATTTGCAAGTTGTCCACTATGTGTTTGATGAAAGTGTTAAAAGTGGATTAATTTTTTATTTTTTTTTTTGAAAGTAAATATCGCTAAAGGATATTTAGCAAAATTACAAGGAATGACCAAAATTTTTTTTGATAGTTTTGAATTTAGTTGCGCTGAATTTGGGGCCAGATTGAAGAATTACAGGTTGATCAGAATGGAGTAATTTCACTTAGAATTGGATTATAGTTGCCAAAAAGGCTTTATGGTGGTTAACTTTGTTCAATTACAAGATCAATGTATTGAAGTTTGATCAATTTTAGACTTAGAGAGCTAAAGTATTGTTGCAGGACACCACCGCCATGATAAAAGGTGTTAAGCAATTAATTTTAGGAAAGGTCAAAGGCCAAAGATGATGAATGGTGGGATATACATATATATATATTTATAAAATTTTGTAAATGTTTTATAACATATGCGATACAAGGTTTATGTGTATTATATATGAAATGGAGTTCGGGCCGAAGGTGAAGAGTGTTATTACGTTAATGTCCATCATGTAAAACAAAAGGGGTGAATGTTATGTGTTACATAGGGTTGCACGAGGTAATATATTATTATCCCCATCATCCAATGCACAAGGGAGAGACCTCTTTACAAAGTAATATCACTAAAGTGGTATTCGTGCCAATTTAAAGAGGAATCATTAGACTCTGGTCTTTGAGTGCTAAATTTTGTGTATGGGAAACCATTTTGGTGTAGTGAATTTGCTGCATTATTTTATAATTTATATATAGAGAGTTTTGGGTACTATTGATTTGTCACTATATATATATATATATATATATTAAGGAATATATATTAAATTTATACATATATATTATATATATTTACACATATCCAGATGAGAGGGTATGACATGATGTGTTGTATGAAGTACATTAATAGATTCCAGCTGAGTGTGATAATGCTATAAAAAAGATTTATGGGACCTCTTGACTTACAGGATTAGGTTGTTAAGAACTTCATGGTAATCCTAACAACAACAGGAAATTGAAGTAGAAAAGAAGAAATAAAGTAAGCAAGGATGTAGGGATACATAATTATTTAGAGGATATATCTCTAACTATGAAAGAGGGGTGTGTTATATAAACCCTCGGGATTAATATAGGATATTTGAGGTATTTATAGGTTGCAAGTATGTTGAGGAATGATGACAATAATGGGACATATAGATAACTTGTATAGTAAAAGGTAATTCACGAGGAAAAATAACTACGATGTCGAGTTCTATGACATGCAAAGAATGAGGAAAAGACATTTGAAAACTTCTCATACTGATGAATATGCATGTGTATATATATGCATGCAATGAAATATATAATGTGGATTTGTGTAGCATAAAAATAATAAGTTGAAGTATATAGTGATTTTGTGCTACCTGTAGAATGGAGCACAAGGAAAATTAGCAACACATTAATCTTACTAAAAGAGAATGAGTATAACAACCAATATATTGTGGACTGCTAACATGTCCAATTTTTGGTGAATGCATTATCTTTTTGGCCATTTCCTTTTATGAGAATGTGTGTGGAAATTGATGGTTATGGATGTGATATTCGATACATTTACGATAAATGATGGTGGAAAATGACAAAGGTTAAAAATGGATGAGATTGACATGCATTAGTATGCATAATGGAAATCTATAATATCTATATGCATATAGTATATGGGGCATGTGTATATTGTTGCATGTTGATTGAAGAAAACAGAGGACAAGGAAGATTTTTGCTTGTAACTTGTGAAACAAGGGTTAAAACTTAAGGAAACTAGATCACTACTGAGTGGGGGGGGTGAATCAGTAGTGAAGGCACTTATAATTTTTTCTCCAAATTATTAATCATTAAGCATGCATAAACTAAAATACATAAATAAAATCAGGGCATCCATAATGAACATGAAACATGAAAACCATTCAACACATAGAACACAAGTATGACTAGTGGAAAACCATCTCCAGGGGAAAAAACTACTTGTTGATACTATGCTACTCAAATATTTTGTTAAACAAGGAAATTCTTTACATAGAGATATAAATGGCTACTATCAAATGGAGACTTTTTCTCATGTGGATCTACAGACTACCATCCACTGAAGGGCACGACGATCAACGATCCTCACCTGATTACTCCTGAACCATCAATGGACTCTACAGACTCTGATATGTTGAAAGCCACCACAACCAACAAACCTCACCTAGTTTCTGCCAAACTATCCAACCACCATTGGATTGAGAAAATTGATCACTTCTACTGATTTCCTCGAAGTCCTCCAACTCCTCTCCTCCATGTGGTTCTCGTTTCAAAATATTTCAGACTAGAATCGTGAACTGCTCAACATGAGCACTACAACAACATATCATCAAAGCACAATCAAAATTCAAGAATACACCAATAATTGCATTACATTCTCACCAAAAACTTCTCCAATCCACACTTCATCTTCTCATTCACTACACAAACATGATGGCTGAAACATATTATGATTATTGTTGCAACACCTATAGATTGCTTCAGAAATTTTGCATTAGAAAACTCACATAACTTACATAAAATCATCAAAACTCACACTCACTCCACACACAAGAGAATCAACCATACTATCATTGAGCTTCCTCCAATATATATATGAACTTAGGTGATCAACTCAATAATTACCAAGAACTACTGAGTTCCACAAACTCTGTTCATATGCTTGATTTGATCTGGATTCAGCTCATTGAATTGATCAAGCCACTAACTCCACTTTCCTTTTGATATTTTCACCTTTGATTAGCTTCTAGAGGCCTCACTGACTTTTCTAACCATATGTCGAAAAGTTTCTATCAAGAATGTCTCTATAATACCAAAATTAGTTGATTTGCATGATGAATCTGGAGAAAAACTTGTGAAAAGGCTCGATCACATGAAAAACATTGCACAAACTTGACTGGAGCTCCTTAGACGCTCCCACAGGCCTGCCTACCAGCAATTGTAAAGTTTCAGTTTCTCCCATGAATCACCATCCATGCAACTAGGCAAAGGATGAAGGAAAAATATAACCAATTCATCTCAAACCTCTACCAAACTTCAAGAACATCTCCATCAGCTCCAAAACACACATCCAAGCCTCTGTGACAAGTCTGCAACTGATGACATAGGCCAAGGACTCCTACAACAAGTCAGTGAC
The DNA here is from genome assembly GCA_000404065.3 of Pinus taeda. Classification (NCBI taxonomy): domain Eukaryota; kingdom Viridiplantae; phylum Streptophyta; class Pinopsida; order Pinales; family Pinaceae; genus Pinus; species Pinus taeda. The sequence goes on along the minus strand of APFE030061430.1, from coordinate 56,605 downwards.
AAGAAGTCATTAGTATGCCAACCTCATCACCAAGACCAACACCTCTAGCTCCTCAAGTAACAACGACAACATGTCTAAACACCTCCAACACCTATATCAACATCTCTAATTCCCATAACAACATCTCCAACTCCTGTAGTAGTAGCATCATGTCATCTAACGACCTCCAATGCTGATAGAGGCACGTCCAACACATGTATCAACAACTCCAATGCTTCCAACACATGTAGAAGCATATATAACACATGTAGCAGTAGTCCAAACACCCGCAGTAGCGACATATTCAACATATGATAAGCCATCATACCATGCCTTGCATCCATCTCTACTCAACCTCCAAATCCATGTTGACATCAATGCCAACCAATAGGATAACCAATCCAAACACTCATCACACATCAAGAGGAAAATTAACATCATAAAGCATATACCAAGCAACACAATGACCTTGTTGACATCAATGCCAAAATTACAATGCCAAAAAACACCCCCTTTGGCATTGATGTCAACCTCAATCCAACATCTACGGTTGATCTCTATCCATCCAAATTTTCTCCTCCTTTGGCATCAATGGAAAAGGGACACACCAACACTAAAGACAATTCCAATAATGTGCTAGATAAGATAAGTGCTCCCCCTATCATACACAACACCATGTTGATACAATACTAATGTAAACCAAGAAGGTGCATATAAAACAAGAAGCACAACTGCCAACATGTCTCTAGCCATTGCCATGCAATATCTAAAAATGAACATGCTCCCCCTAAGCATGTAATGAAGCTAAAATCACACACTCTTTATTGCTGAAGAAACACATCTTCTTCACTTTAATAAGCCTCCTTTCTAAGTGCAAGAGACTACTCCTCACGAACCATGACTCCAACTAACTTTGGAAAATATATACAATAAATTATAATACATATACAATGCTTCATGGAGAAAATACATGGTTGTGACAAATACATAGGATTGGCATATGAATCCTCTATAAACTCTCCTATCACCAACCATGATGCTATGGACCCAAGTTTACATCATGCACCCAATATAGTGGGGCTACATCAAAGATATACAAAATAGAACATGGCTTGGACACCCATTGACCCATACATAGCTAATGACAAGACATACTAGACACCATGGGTCTCTCCATGATAAATACAACCAAAATATGACACAATGATAATACATGGATTTACAACTGCACACAACAGTGCTCTCTTCTATACATGCTCAAAACATGAAATAACATGAGTACATGGCATCAATGAGAAACAAAATATGCTCCATATAGCAGCACCAATGAAGATTCAATACATGGCATGTGCATCAAATATATGTCCTCCATAAGCAAAGATATAGGCTCTAAATTGTAGAAGAAACAATAGGAATACTATCCAAACCATATGTTAGTGCATGGCCATTGCCACCTCAATAATGAGGAACTGGCAACAAAATCGTGATAACCACTAGCAACCACCACCATTCTTCACAAGTTTCTTCAACAAAAAAAATCAATTGATAGTAGCATCATAGCAATATATCATAACACAACAGCAAATACATATCCTGATCCTCATGAGGCTCATCAGCCATCAACATAATACATCATCAACTCAAAACATGAGCAGCACATCAATAGGCAGCAACATCCAACATGGTAATACATATGATAAACCAATAAAAGGTACATGGATGCGACAAAAAACATATGAAAACTTACATATGGCTGGTCCAAATGTTAAGTTACATGTGTATGTCATTGTCACACTGTCTCCATGATGGGATAGCTGAAAAATAATCAATGAATGTTGCAAAAAGGTTGACATACATGTCTTTTCTACTCATATGCAATAAATACATTAGATGTAAAAATAATGAGTGAAAAGAAATAAACATAAAGAACAAGCCTTGAAAAAAATAACTCCCCCTGAGCATGATATACCTAATATGAAGTGATCCAGCTGATATGAAATTACATGAAGGAACCGAATCAAAATCATTATTGCTAGAATACCTCGAGCTACCAATACTCCCCCTGGGACCATACTAGTCTCATACATACTGTTGCAGTCAAGTAGATCTAACATGCAAGGATGGACTGCAGAAGGGACTAATATCATCTACTCTGAATCTGATGAGAATAGTATTCCCTTGATCTCTTCTTACTCTTCACTCTTACCTTTAGCACATACACATTATATGGGGTCTTGACTCCTCTTGCGATCACTCTCTTTGATCCTTCTTTCCAAATGATGCAACCTTTGGAGTTGAAATTCACTTCCTTATCCCCATCAACCATTCGGCTCACACTCAAGATATTATGCTTTAAGCCTTCAATGAGCCAAACATCTTCTGCATTTGTCCTCTTCTCACTAAGATTGGCTTTGTCACTTCCCAACACTCTAGTTTTTTCACTACCTTTAAACACAACACAACCACCCTTGGTTTTATTGAGAAAATGAAATTTTCTCCTATCTCTTAACATATTGTGTGAGGATCTGCTATCTATAGACCACATGCCAACCTCATCATGAGAAAAGAGTGTAATTCTATATCTTCCTACCTACTGCTCCTCCTTCCACGTGTTCCTTGGTTTCACATTCTCCCTTGCCTGTTGCTTTTAAACAAATGACCTCAATGGTCTAGGCATATTACATTCCTTGGACATGTGCCCAAAATTATGGCACACATAACACTCTATATGACTAAGATATGTAGCCAAAGGATCTAATCTTTTGTTGCTCATACTTGACCTCCATTTCTTCACGCTAGATATACAATAAATGGCTTTGTGCCCAAACATGTTACAAGAAAAACAATTACCATTGAAATAAATTGTATACCTAAATGTAGGTCCTCTTTTTGGTTGATCATACTACTGCATGGATGTGTGTATTCTCCTTCTACAATCATTTGGAACATAACCAAAATTGTCACAATTGAAGCACTCGATCTTGTCCATCAAGGGGGCAAAGGAGTTTTGACTTCTCCTCTGAAATTTGTCACCATCAATCCTAGAAGTGAATGGTTTCCTTTGTTCTCTTCTTTACTATTTTTGGAAGATATGTTTTATTTCTCCTTTATTGCTGCTATTGTTTTTCACATTCTTTGGTATAGGCTTCTTTGGTTATCCTTTGTTATTCTTTATTGCATGCAAACTTGTCTCACCCTTTTGAAAATTGCTGCCAGATTTTCTCACTACTATGGTGCTCTTCACTTTTTCCAAATGATGGTTCTTTTCCTCAAGCTCCTTTCTCAATTTTTCAATCACACCTTCAAGCACTTCAACATAATCATTCCCATGTTTTTGCTTGTTGAAATTGACTTCTTCTAATCTTTTCAATTCTGCCAGTTGTGTTCTCAAGGTAGTTATTTCTTCCTTGAGATTTTTCTCCTTTTGATCACAACCCTACAATTTATTTTCATGCTCCTTGCATACATTTGTTAGTCTACCAATTTCACTAGAAAAAACTTTAATAATAATCATATCATATTCATATTTAGCCTTAAGGGGCATATAGTTGTGATCACCATCTATTTCACTAACTAAATATGAATCATTGTCATTACCACTATCAGAAATATAACTCTAGTATTTCATTACGGCTTATACCTTCAAATTTATTGTTCCTTTTCATAGTTGGTTCAATTGGAGATTCCTTCTTGTTTTTGATGCTCTTCTCAACCTCTTCATCACTATTGTTGTTGGCGGCTCCATATAACATATCCACTTTATCCCAAACTTCCTTAGCAGATTTCAAATCTCCACTTTTCTCTAAATTTGCATTATGGAGATTTTCAAAAATAATTTGCCTTTCTTAAGTATTTTTCTTCCATACTTTAGATGAAGGAAAATCTCCATCATATCCTTCACACACCAATATCCAAAAGTTAGAGCCACAAAGAAATAATTTACTTTTCACACTTTCTTTCCATACCTTGAAATTTGTAGTAGTAAGAACTAATTTCTTTGGAGAACTCATTCTAAAAAGAAAAATGGAAATTTCTGCCAAAATCTCCAAGATCCACTCTCCAATGATCAAGCTACAATTGAGAGTCCTTGCTCTGATACCAATTGTTGGAAACTAGATCACTACTAGGGGGGGTTGAATCAATAGTGAAGGCACTTATAACTTTTTCTCCAAATTATTAATCTTTAACCATGCATAAACTAAAACACATAAATAGAAACCAGGGCATCAAAAATGAACATGAAACATGAAAACCATTTAACACATAGAACATAAGAATGTCTAGTGAAAAAACCTCTCTAGTGAAAAAAAACCACATGTTTCTACTATGCTGCTCAAATATTCTATTAGTTAAGAAAATTCTTTACATATAGATATAAATGGTGACTATAAAATGAAGAATTTTTCTCATGCAGATCTACAAACTACCATCCGTTGAAGGCAACCACGATCACAATCCTCATCTGGTTACTCTTGAACTATCAATTAACTCTACAAACTTCGATATGCTAGAAGCTACCACAACCAATGAGCCTCACATAATTTTTTCTAAACTATCTAACCACCATTGGATTGGAAAACTAATCACTTATATTAATTTCTCCTGAGTCCTCCAACTCCACTCCTCTATGTGGTTCTCGTTTCAAAATATTTCAGACTGGAACCAAGAACTACTCAACATGAGCGCTACAACAACATATCATCAAGGCACAATAAAAATTCAAGACTAAACCAAAAATTGCATTACAATCTCACCAAACACTTCTCCAATCCACACTTCATGTTCTCACTCACTACATAAGCAACACTTGAAAAATTCAACTTGCATACAATCCTCCAAACTCACACTCACTCCACACACAAGAGAATCAGCCATACTATCATTAAGCTTTCTCCAATATATAGATTAATTGGGGTGATCAACCCAATAATTACCAAGAACTACTAAGCTCCACAAACTCGTTTCATATGCTTGATTTGATCCGGATTCATCTCATTGACTTAATTACCAAGAACTACTGAGCTCCACAAACTCATTTCATATGCTTGATTTGATTCGGATTCATCTCATTGAATTATTCAAGCCACTAACTCCACTTTTCTTTTGATTAGCTTCTAGAGGCCTCACTAACTTTTCCGACCATATGCCGAAAAGTTTTGATCAAGAATGTCTCTATAGTACCAAAATTAGCTGATTTGCACGAGGAATGCACAGAAAAAATTGCAGAAATGCTTAGTCACATGAAAAAAACTGCACAAACTCGAATGTAGCTCCTTAATCACTCCCACAAGCATGCCTTCCAACAACTATAAAGTTTCGGTCACTCCCATCACTCACCATCCATGCGACTAGGCAAAGGGTGAAGGAAAAACACAACCAAGTTAGCTCAAAGCTCTGCCAAAATACACCTCCAAGCCTCTGTGACAAGTCTGAAACTGACGAAATAGGCCAAGGATTCCTACAAAAAGTCAATGACAAATAGTCCATGGTATGCCAACCTCATCACTAAAACCAACACCTCCAGCTCCTCAAATAGCAATGACAACATGGCTAAACACCTCCAACACTTGTAGCAACATTTCTAACTCCTTCTGTAGCAGCATCTCCAACTCTTGTAGCAATAGAATCATGTCATCCAACTACCCCCAACACTAATAGAGGCACCTCCAACACATGTAACCACATCTCAACACATGTAGCAACAACTCCAATGCTTCCAACACATGTAGAAGCATATGCAACACTTGTAGTAGAAATCCAACCACCTGTAGTAGCAACATCTTCAACATATGACAATCCATCATACCATGCCTTGCATCCATATCTACTCAACCTCCAAATCCATGTTGAAATCAATGCCAACCTATAGGACCACCTTGGTGATCCATCTCCATGGATTTCATGTCGGACCTTCCTTCTACTAAGCATGACAATGACTACGTTTTTGTGGTTGTTGACAGATTCTCTAAGATGGCCATTATGGCGGCCTGCAAGAAGAGTATCACAATGGAGGCCACTTCTAAGCTCTTCTTTGAGCGAGTGTGGGTAGACTTTGGGATCCCACAGTCCATTTTATTAGATTAAGACAACAGATTCCTAAGTGCATTCTAGTCAAGTCTCTGGTCAATACTGGATACCAAACTTACTAAATCCATGGCTTTCCACCCCGAAACTAATGGCCAAACTGAGGTCATCAATAGGATGATTATGCACATTCTGTGCATATACAACTTGAATCATCCACACGCATGGGATGAAATCCTCCCCTATGTCAAGCACGTCTACAACAAAGCTATCCATAGCTCAAAAATGACACAACCCCTTTTAGGTAGGGTTGGGATTTCATCCATTATGTCCCATTGATGTGGCCATACCATTTGCATCCACTCAGACAGATTCGGCTCATGTCCAACAAGGAAAATTTTAAGGATGGAAATTTATCGTAAAATTTAGAAACCTTAGCGAATCCCACTAGTCTATAATATGAAATCTATAAAATATTTAGAGAGATTTTTCTAAAAATGTTCAAATTTATAATATTTTTATATAGTCTATATATAATTTTTTGGCGATTTTTGGGGTAAAATAATTTCATTCTATAAAATTTGGGCGAATCATTTTTACAAAAAAAATGGAAATTAGCGAATTTTTTTTGGAAAAAGTATAGAAAATTAGCCCATGGGCGAATATTAGCCCCTAAAAGTTTCCCTGGCGTCTAGTTTGAAGCTGACAGGGCTAACAACTTCATTGAGAGCATTGAGCACAGTCACCAGTAGGTCCATGATATATTGGACAAAGTCAATGCTAAGTACAAGTAGTGCCATGATCAACATTGGGTGTCACACAAGTTCTAGCTAGGCGACAAAGTTTGGCTACATTTGCAGAAGAGTGCCTTGTTGGGCCCCACCGAAAGATTCAACAACTACAATATGGACCATACACCATCACCAAGGATGTAGGGGATAATTCCTTCAAGCTCAGCATTCCACCCTTCCTTAGTTTGCACCCAGTGTTCAATGTAGACCACCTTCAACCATACTTTCCACCATTATTGGACACATCCGACATTGTAGAGCAACTCGCACCAATAGAGTTAAACCCAAAATGCATGGAACATGGCACAACTGATCAGATCATGGACAAGCATATCAATAACACTCGCCAACATAGGGTCTAGCTATCTCGAGTTGTCAAAGCGGACCAACTCCTTCACTAAGGCAAGTGGTTCACCAGGGACCAAGTGTAATAAAAATTTCCTCACCTCATGGAGGCTCTACACGCAATGGGGACCACTGCTTCCTAAGGAGGGAGGACTGATCCAGGTGGATATTGGTGGCCACCCACCTATTCCACCTATACCTCCAGTTGGTTTCATCCATTTATTTATTGCAACATTTACTATTTTTAGCAATTTTTCGGGTCTTGAACTTCCGAAGCAGTTTTGATCCTGTAAATGGCGATTTTTTATGTATGTAGCAGACCCATAGCCATAAGCAGGGGACTATCGCAAATCATGTATTACTCAGAGAGATATTTCCAACAAGGTATCATAGGCATCAAATGGAGATAATATGACCAAGTTACGACCCCAGGAAATTGGCTGCCCAACTAACCCCAATGGGACCCATAAACTCTTGACGTTCCATCTCCTGGTGTTAGGGTTTTCCCTTATTGTTCAATAATAGATAGGCCCTTGAGCCTCATTGTAACATAGTTCAGAGGCATGTAGCTACCAAATCTCTTCTCAAAGATAAGCTACCATCGTCTGAGCTAGTTTTATTTCCATTTTGTTTGTAAGCATATTTCAGTATTTGATATTAATGAAATGAAGTGTTATTTCCACTGCATATATGTATTTATGGTTATATTTGTAATTTGTTGCATTCCTATTTAAGTTCGGATCAAGGCTATCCCTAAAAATTTGGAACAAAGCTTCTGAAAACACTCTTAGATCCCAGAAATTTTGGTTGTAGCCGCATGAGGGGTGATTTGTGCATGCGGTTGGAGCCTTTTAGCCACATGCACTGGCCTGCATGCATGTGGCTGAGAGGTAAAGTGTGTGAAAAAGATGGTTCCAACTCAATGAAAGGTCACCCATGATATTTTCTTGATGTCAGGGTGATCATGTGTCCCTATAAGATGTAGTAAGTCACCTCATGCTTACCTTAGTGAGCTTGTAAAAGCAGGTAAATGTTGGGTGGGGTGTTACAGGGACAATGCCACAAGGACAAAAGTTTATAGGGCCTTGAAGCATCTATAGGAAGTTCTCATCTCCTAAATCAAAACATGAGTGGAATTAGTGATGAAAAATCCTTTTTGTTTTTGTATTGCAACTAGATCTAGTTCAAGCAAATCTTATGGCCAAATTAAGTTTCGACTTTTGTTAATTTGCAAATGTGTAGGGCCAAAAATACATCCAAGATATGATGGTGGGAGGATTGTGAAAGATTTGATGCCACAATGGATTGCTACGATGAAAACATTTTGCATGGCCACTGCCAATAGTAACTTGGCATTGCTGACAACAAACCAATCCATGGCAGTGACACAACCTAGAAGAGATATCCTATCCTCCAGTTTGAAATAACCATCCACCAAATAGGTCTCACCATTTGAGATATTAACAATCATACCATAAAATGTAGTAATAGAGCTTACAGTTGCAATCTTATTGCCACCACCAATAACCAACATTGGTGGCCATACACGTGAAGATGGGATAAGTAAAAGGATTTAAGACTTTCGTTAATTCATTTTCATGAAGTTGTGGAAAAAGATTCAGAGGATGTTAGAAGCTTTAACCAAATGTTTCATGCTTCGATAAAGTCCATTCCTTAAAGCCTAAAGCCTAATGATTCTCTTATCCTCTTGAAATATGTTGACACCATAAGGGACAATTTGCTTTCCTCCTTAGAGAAAATCCACTGATAACATTACTCAAGCTAAGGAGTATGCCTCCAAGATTAAAGAAAATTTGGTAATCTGACCCCTTACCCACTCATTTGGCATGAGGAAATAAATGATGCAACACACATAGACCTAAGACCTAAGGATAATCTTATCCTCTTGAAATATGTTAATGCATTTAAGGGGCAATTTGATTTCCTTCTTAGAGAAAAATCCCCTAATAACATTACTAAAGCTCGTAACCCCTGATAACAAGTTGAAAATCATCGAGGAGGTAATCAAAGTTATGTATTTTGAGGCAACAACAACAAGATTGGATGGGCTTGTGTGACCAAATGCATTGAAAATTGATGAAACTCTAGGATTTTTGGTCACAAGAAAACAAACATGACTTTCGATGGTTTTGTTGAATGTGGTAATCTTGCTGACTCTTTTAATGCTTCAAACAAGGAATTTCCTGGCGCTAAAGTACTGAAATTACTATAAGATGCAGCCTCCCATGCCTGATCAAGGAGACTACATGTGTTGAAGATGCTCACTTTGTTTGTGAAAATGAGAAGATTATTGGGGTTATTGATGGTGCTGGTGGCTGGACTCTGACAAGTGTTAATTCCAGAGCCAAAGATAACCCAAGGCCATATGCAACCTTGATATTTTTTAGTTGTGTAGGTTCTACCGGGGCATATGCAACTTTTGCCAAATATTGGAAGGGAGGTTTAAATACGGATGCACTTAATCTTATTTTTCCATTAGTCCACCCTGAAATTGCACATCCTGGTTGTTTCCACACACTACATAACAATTTACAGCTACAACAAATAAATGCAAACAGAGAGTTGTACATCCACCATATTCCTTCAAACTCGGGAATCAAGCATATTCAGATTTCGAATATCTTAATGAGAAGGAATTTGACTTCACCTCACATTTGTACATATAAATGCTTGTAGTTGTCAAGTTAATTGATGACTAAATGGAAAAGAGAAGTTGATCTTCTCGTGAGCAGGTTTGTTGAAGGTCTACTCGAGGTCGAATGTAAGGGAGGTCAAAGATTGTTCGAAAGTGGATGCAAAGGAGTTTTGAATGCTGGAGGGTGCAGGAGTTTCGAATGTTGGATCCAGAGGAGCGGGAGGGAGTTTTATTTCAAAGCTTGAATGTTCGAGTCACAGGCGAGGGTGGTGGATGAAGCATTTATGGTATGTCGCCTCACTAACGGTGTTGTGTTGGAGTAGCTTTCTCAGTGGAGTCCTTTCCTGGTGATCAGCGAAGGAGGGTGTCGGATTACTGTAAAATGAAATGGTGAGATTACTCATTGATATTAGAATAATTGCAACGTTACTTGAATCTTAAATCGATTATTTAATTTCTTCTAAACTGATTAGATTTACAATAATTATTGGACAAATTGCAGCGCTTCTTTCCCATGATGGCATGCGTTTTATTTGGAAAATTTTCGGTGCTAGAAATCGTTCTAAGCGATGAAGTTATTTAATGAAAGGGTGTATGCATCTTACCACAACTTCCAACGTACAACACAATGCTCAACTTTTTCTGTCCTCTATGCACATTGCTTCATGCTCACCACGCCAACACAAATCCTCCTTCACGCAACACACGACATAGCTCCTCGATATCTCAATCCATCCGTAACTTGCTGTATATTTTGTACTCACTGGATGTCACACCCAATTGACCACAATTGGATTCCACAAGCCATCACACCCAATTGACCCCTTGATTCGTCGTGCACAAGACAAGATTCGTCGTGCACAAGAAAACATGCCAATGACAAATAACTTGTCCTGTATTTCACAACACCACAATGATTATAATCTGCTTGTACCTTAAAAATTTGTCAATACCAACTTGGTTCCATCTCGAACAACCATATGCAACAACATATTCTCCACAAATGATACAACGCTCAACGCTACACACATCAACATCTACACCAACGACTTCTCCAATGATGACATGCCAAACAACACCATCAATTCTCTTTACCGCACTAGAGTCACTCACTTGAACAATATCCACACCCTTCTCTTGTTGTGATACCAACTCAAAAAATATGGAAGATGGAATATGAGGAAGGTTTGCAGCTCACTAGTGAAACAATCACTCACACAAGAGACTGCACTACTCAGACAAGCATTCACTAGGCCAATAATCACTTACATATATGGTATTGCAATCTACTTAAACGAATTCCTAAAATATAGGATCTAACAACTAATCAAGGACTAATTAAGAAATCCATTTGAACAAACATAATTAGTTTTAATTATAGGATAATCTTCTAGATTTCTCAATCATTCGAACATTTATATGAACATACATATATCTACAAATAATAATAATAATAAGTATAATCACATTATAAAAAATAAGTCCAAACAAACATAATTGGTTTTACTTATAGAAGAATCTTCTAGATTTCTCCATCATTCTAACAATTATGAACATAAATATATCAACAAATAATAGTAATAAGTATTAAATTATTAAAGGACATGTTTGCCTTTTGTTGTAGTTGTTGTTGTTTTTTAACCATGGTGAATCGGTAACTCATTGGAGTAATTTGGGCAAGGCCCAAGATCAAACCTCGTAGCTCCCAACCAAGAGTTTATCCAACAACTTGCAAGCCAAATATACCAGAAACTCATAAGTCAACCTAGGGTTGAGAAGTTCCAACAACCTGCAAGCCAAATATACGAGAAACTCATAATTTAACCTAGGACTGAGACGTTCCAACAACCTGCAAGCCAAATATACTTGGAACTCATAATTCAACCTAGGACTGAGACATTCGGGGACCACTCGACACTGGAACCAGGATCCCATACTCCAATAGGATGCCTATCCTTCCTCCAATAGGATGTCTATCATTCTAGCCTTACTATGACAGGCCATAGTGTCCCCCTGTAAGATTTGAAACCAAGTGGAAGAGATAACATCCTAATGAGATAACCACTCATCGTCCCATAAAAAAAAAAACATAATTATTCAATAAAAGATATCCCACCAAATATTTATACAAACCTTAATATGTAATCCAACCATATCAATCTACTCATACATGGGATGAAATCCTTCTCTATGTTAAGCACAACTACAACAAATCTCTCCATAGCTGAACAAGCCACAACCCCTTTCGGGCCGAGATTTCAACCATTATGTCCCCTTGATGTGGCCATACCAATTGCAGCCACTCAGATGGATTCGCCTCACGTCCAGTTGAATCCAACAAGACTAACAACTTCATTGAGCACATTTAGCACATTCGCCAGCAGGTCCATGATATATTGGATAGAGTCAATGCTAAGTACAAGTAGCGCCATGATCAACATCGAGTGCCACATAAGTTCTAGGTGGGTGACAAAGTTTAGCTACATTTGCAGAAGGAGCACCTCGTTGGATCCCACCGCAAGATTCACCCGCTCCGATATGGACCATACACTATCACCAAGGATGTAGGAGATAATGCCTTCGAGCTCATCATTCCACCCTTGGTTTGCACCCAGTGTTCAATGTAGACCGCTTTCGGCCATACTTTCCACCATTGCTGGACACATCTGACATTGTAAAACAACTCACACCAATAGACTTAAGCCTAGACTGCATGGAACATGCCACAATTGATCAGATCATGGAAATGTTGATTAAAAACACTCGCCAACATAGGATCCAGCTATATTGAGTTGTCAAAGCAAGCCAACTCCTTCACCAGGGCAAGTGGTTCACCAGGGACCAAGTGTAACAAAAATTTCCTCACCTCATGGAGGCTCTGCATGCAATAGGGACCACTGCTTCCTAAGGAGGGAGGACTAACCCAGGTGGATATTGGTGGTCACCCACCTATTCCACCTATACCTCTAGTTGGTTTCATTTGTTTCCTTATTTATTGTAGCATTTACTATTCTTAGCAGTTTTTTGAGTCCTGAACTTCCGAAGCAGTTTTGACCCCGTAAATGGAATTTTTTTGATGTCCACAGTAGGCCCAAAGCCATAGGCATGGGACTACCACAAATCGTGTATAACTCGGAGAGATCTTCCCAACAAGGTATTGTACATGTCAAACATAGATAGTATGACCAAGTTACGACCCCGGGAAGTTGCCTACCCAACTAACCCCAACAGGGCCCACAAACTCTTGGTGTTCCATCTCATGTGGTTAAAGTTTGGTTTTCCCTTGTTGTTCAGTAATAAATATGCCCTTGAGCCTCATTGTAACACAGTTTAGGGTATGTAGCCGCCACATCTCTTCTCAGAGATAAGCTACCCTCGCTCGAGCTAGTTTTATTTCCATTTTGTTTATAAGCATATTTTAGTATTTGATATTAATGAAATGAAGCGTTAATTCTGTTGCATATATGTATTTATGGTTATATTTGTAACTTGTGTTCCTATTTAAGTTCAGATCAAGGTTAGCCCTGAAAATCTTGAACGAGACTTCTGAAAACACTCTTAGATCCCATAAAGTTTGGTTGTAGTCGCATGGAGGGTGAGTTGTGCATGTAGTTGGAGCCTTTTAGCCACATGCACAGGCCTGCATGTGTGCGGATGGGAGGTAAAGTGGGTGAAAAAGATGGTTCCAACTCAATGAAAGGTCACCTGTGATATTTTCTTGATGTCAAGGTGATCATGTGTCCCTATAAGATGCAGTAAGTCACCTCATGCTTACCCTAGTGAGCTTGTAAAAGCAAGTAAATGTTGGGTGGGGTGTTACAGAGACAATGCCACAAGGAAAAAAGTTTATAGGGCCTTGAAGCATATATAGGAAGTTCTCATACCCTAAACCAAAACATGAGTGGAATCAGTGATGAAAAATCCTTTTTGTTTTTGTATTGCAACTAGATCTAGGTTAAGAAACCTTATGACCAAATTAAGTTTCGAATTTTTTTAATTCGCAAACTTGTAGGGCCAAAAATACACCCAAGATATAATGGTGGGAGGATTCTGAAAGGATTCGATGCCACAATGGATGACTACGATGAAAACATTTTGCATGGAAACTGCCAAAAGTAACTAGGAATTGCTTACAACAAGCCAATCCATCGCAATGACACAACCTAGAAGAGATATCCTATCCTCTAGTATGAAATCACCATCCACCAAATAGGTCTTATCATTTGAGATATTAACAATCATACCATAAAATGTAGTAATAGAGCTTACAATTGCAATCTTATTGCCACCACCAATAGCCAACATTGGTCGTCATACACATGTGAAGATGGGATAAGGAAAAGGATCTAAGACTTTTGTTAATTCATTTTCATGAGGTTGTGGAAAAAGATTTAGAGGATGTTAGAAGCTCTAACCAAATGTTTCATGCTTTGATAAAGTCCAGCCCTTAAAGCCTAGGGCCTAATTATGCTCTTATCCTCTTCAAATATGTTGACACCATAAGGGACAATTTGCTTTCGTCCTTAGAGAAAATCCTCTGATAACATTACTCAAGCTAAGAAGTATGCCTCATTAGGGGAATTTTGAGGTCTAAAATGGGCCTCCTAAGAAAAATGTACAACCAAAATAAACTTTATAAGAACCAATAAGATTAAAGATGATGACGTCAACCATGGGGGATGATTCAAAATTTTTGGAGTAAAAAAATAAAAAGTTTAAAAAATAATATTTTCAACTCATCTCCCTAAGGATTTACTCAAATTTCAAATAGGAGTACTCATTGGATGCAAAATTTGATTCCTCATCTAAGGAGTACCCATGTTGCATACTTTTGATGGACCCTGCTACACGAAAAATGAGAAATACATGAAAAATCACGATTACAATCATGGTTTTTTTTTTTTTTAATGTCTTTCTCATTTTTCATGTACCAGGGTTCATATAAAGTATGCAACATGGGTACTCCTTGGATGAGGAATCAAATTCTGCATCCAGAAAGTGTTGTTGCACAAAATTTGAGTAAACCCATAAGGAGATAAGTTGAAAATATGAGTTGAAAAAATAGTTTTTTTCTTTTTTCCCTCTAAAATTTGATGATGTAACCTAATCTTGTTTTACTACTTCCACTATTATTTTATAATTTCCTTAGGAGGCCCATTTTAGACCTCAAAATTCCCATAATGGCAACATTAAATAAAATCTGGTAATAGGACCCATTACCCACTCATTTGGCATGAGGAAACAAATGATGCAACACACAGAGCAGAGTGCATATTCGACATGTGGAAGAGGCTGAGTTTAATTGTAAGTCCATTCCTAGAGACCTAAGACCTAAGGATGCACTTATCCTCTTAAAATATGTTAATGGCTTTAAGTGACAATTTTCTTTCCTCCTTAGAGAAAAACCCCTGATAACATTACTAAAGCTCATAACCCCTAATAACAAGTTGAAAATCATCCAGGGGTAATCAAATTTATGTATTTTGAGGAAACAACACCAAGATTGGATGGGCTTGTGTGACCAAATGCATCAACAATTGATGAAACTCTAGGATTTTTTGTCACAAGACAACAAACATGACCTTCGATGGTTTTGTTAAATATGGTAATCTTGATGACTCTTCTAATGCTTCAAACTAGGCAATTCTTGGTCATAAAGTACTGAAATTACTATTAGATGCAGCTTCCCACACCTGGCCAAGGAGACTACAAGTGTTGAGCATGCTCACTGTATTTGTGAAAATGAGCAGGTTATTGGGGTTATTGATGGTGCTAGTGGCTAGAATTTGACAAGTGTTAATGTCAGAGCCAAAGACAACTCACAAAAGGCCATATGCAACCTTGAATTGTTTCAGTTGTGTAGGTTCTATAGGGGCATATGTGACTTGACTTTTGCCACTTGTTGGAAGGGAGGTTTAAATTGGGATGCACTTAGTTTTCTTTTTCCATTAGTCCACCCTAAAATTTCACATCCTGCATATAATTATAGTTTGTTTCCACACACTATATAACAATTTACAACTACAACAAATAAATGCAAACAGAGAGTTGTACATCCACCATAGTCCTTCAAACTTGGGAATCAAGCATATACACATTTCGAATATCTTAATGAGAAGGAGCTTGATTTCATCTCACATTTGTACATATAATTGCTTGTAGTTGTCGAGCTAATTGATGAATACATGGAAAAGAGAAGTTGATCTTCTGGCGAGCAGGTTTGTTGAAGGTCTACTAGCGGTTGAATGTAGGGGAGGTCAAAGATTGTTCGAAAGTGGATGCAAAGGAGTTTTGAATGTTGGAGGGTGCAGGAGTTTCAAATGTTGGATCCAGAGGAGTGGGAGGGAGTTTTGTTTCAAAGCTTGAATGTTCGAGTCACAGGAGAGGGTGGTGGATGAAGCATTTAAGGTATGTCGCCTCACTATCGGTGTTGTGTTGGAGGAGTAGCTTTCTCGGTGGAGTTCTTTCCTGGTGATCAACGAGGGAGGGTGTCGAAGGGCTATCACATCCGGATGGATGATGATGCATGGAAATCCATATAAATGACAAATCATCCTTTGAAAAGTCGCTCTTTTAGCTTACGCCAATTTGGAAGCTCAATTGAATCCTTTCCAAGAAGAATTCCATGTAGTGTGATGAAACTATAATGATTTGTAAGGTAGAAACTGTAAAATGAAATGGTGAGATTACTCATTGATATTAGAATAAGTGCAACATTACTTGAATCTTAAATAAATTATTTAATTGCTTCTCAACTGATTAGATTTACAACAGTGATTGGATGAATTGCAGTGCTTCTTTCCCACATTGGCATGCGTTTTCTTTGGAAAATTCTCAGTGCTGCAAATTGTTCTAAGTGATGAAGTTATTTAATTGAAAGGGTGCAACCTCAACTCTTCACATGCATCGCTTACAACAACTTCCAACGTACAACACAATGCTCAACGTTTTCTATCCTCTATGCACATTGCTCCATGCTCACCACACCAACACAACTCCTCCTTCATGCTTCACGCAACACACCACATAGCTCCTCGATATCTCAATCCACCTGCAACTTGTTCTATATTTTGTACTGACTGGATGTCACGCCCGATTGACCCATAAGCGGATTCCACAAGCCATGACACCCAATTGACCCCTTGATTTTTCGTGCACAAGAAAACATGCCAATGACAAATAACTTGCCATGTATTTGACAACACCACAACGGTTATAATCTGCTTGTACCTAAAAAATTTGTCAATACCAACTTGGTTCCATCTCGAACAACTATATGCAACAACATATCCTCCACAAATGACACAACACTCAACACCATACACACCAAAATCTACACCAACAACTTCTCCAATAATGACAAGCCAAGCAACACCGTCAATTCTCTTTACAAACAAGTATATGTAACAACATATCCTCCACAAATGACACAACGCTTTAACACCACACACACCAACAACTACTCCAATGATGACAAGCCAAACAACACCATCAATTCTCTTTATGGCACCCGACTCTCACTTGGCACAACATCCACGCCTTTGACTCTTCCTCTAATACCAACTCAAAAAATATGGAAAATGGAATATGAGGAAGGGTTGCAACTTACTAGTGAGACAATCACTCACACAAGAGACTTCACTATTCACACTTTCATTCACTAGGCCAACAATCACTTACATATATATTATTGCAATCTACTTGAACAAATTCTTAAGGATATAGGATCTAACAACTAATCAAGGACTAATTAAGAAATCAGTCCAAACAAACATAATTAGTTTTAATTAGAGGAGAATCTTCTAGATTTCGCAATCATTCTAACATTTATATGAACATAAATATATCTGCAAACAATAATAATAATAAGTATAATCAAATTATAAAAAATAAGACCAACTCAACATAATTGGTTTGACTTATAGGAGAATCTTCTAGATTTCTCCATCATTCCAACAATTATGAACATAAATATATCAACAAATAATAATAATAAGTATAATTAAATTAGAAAAGGACATGTTTGTTTGTTTGTCTTTTGTTGTAGTTGTTTTTTTTAACCATGGTGAATCGGTAATTCATTGGATTAATATGGGCAAGGCCCAAGATCAAACCTTGTAGCCACCAAACAAGAGTTTATCCAACAACCTGCAAGCCAAATATACCAGAAAGTCATAAGTCAACCCATGACTGAGACATTCCAACAACCTATTCCAACAACCTGCAAGCCAAATATACCAAAAACTCATAATTTAACCTAGGACTGAGACATTCCAACAACATGCAAGCCAAATATACCAAGAACTCATAATTCAACCTAGGATTGAGACGTTCGGGGACCACTCGACACTGGAGCCAGGATCCCATACTCCAACAGAATGCATATCCTTCCTCCAACATGATGCCTATCCTTCTAGCCTTACTATGACAAGCCATAGTGTCCCCTTGTAAGATTTGAAACCAGGTAAAAGAGATAACATCCCAATGAGATAACCACCCATCATCCCATAAAAAAACATATTTATTAAAAAAGCATAATTATTCAATAAAAGACATCCCACCAAATATTTATACAAACCTTAATATGTGATCTAACGATATCAATTTACTCCTACATTATATAAAATATTATTAATCTAGATAAATATTTTTATAATCTAAATGAATATTTTTATATTTCAAACCTTTTTGGATGTTTAACACCTGAAGTCAAGTTTAAGTATCCCATTATTTATATTTTCAGTTTACCATAAATAATTATCTCCAACTTTTCCAATAAAATAAGATTAAGTATAAATGCATCATAATTGTATTTAAAAAATAATTCCTTCAATAAAAAGATCTTTAAATTCGCCTTCTTGCACTTTATTGCTACTTAATTCCTTTCTTAATGAGCATCCCTTAACATATAATGTTGACTTCTTGACATATTTATTAGGACTATTATAAACATTTGATTTACACATATATTAATGTTACACATGTTCCTTTCATATAAATACGCATATTACAAACTTGATACTATTAATTAAAATATACATTAATATACAATATTTATCCTTATCCTTTGCCTCGGGAAGAATCATTCTATTAATTAGACATAGAGAATGATCCGGTTTATTCTATATACATGAACTATTAAACTTTTTTCCAATTAATTAGCATTGGATAATAATTTGAACATGGTGTCACTTCAATAGGTTGATTTCAAGATATGCATAGATTGGCTCAACATAAAAGTTCCAAAGTTTTGTAGGCAGAAACGTGCTCTACCCTGACTCGTTATTAGTTCGTGTTCCACGGACTATAGCAACCGCTTCAGAGGTCAAATCAAATTGATATACTACCATTAAAAATAAAAAAATTCCTAAAGTTTTTTATTAAATTATTTTTTGCTAAAATAAAATCTCTCACATTTAAAAAAAAATGGTTACTTATTTTATGGTCAGTTGCACAGTTTGATTTGATTACGGAGTTTTAATTGGACATAATATTAAAATAATAATAAAAAAATTAAAATGATTCGACTACACTGAATATTTTTTTTATTTTAATCTAATTTATAGATAAGTTTTTTGATTCGTTTATGAATATGGTTGAATATAGATTAAATAATAAATTAATTTGGATAACTCTTTTGTGATTCCACTTTATTGGAAGATGCATGTATAAGATATTTTATTGTTGACCCTTAGTTTTCATGTCTTAATAGATGTCTTATACTTCTATGACGGCTCATTTTCTATTCAAGTGAATGGGTCAAATATACATAACCTAAAGATAATGTTTTGAACATTCTCCCCCTTTCTTAATCTGAAGTGGTGTATATGAGTCCAAGAAGAGAGTTGAAATACAAAATGCATGGCAGCCATTGGTAGGATGTACTCTTTTAAACAATGGTTTAAGGAAGACTAAAAACCAAATGAGGTAGTAGAAACCAAACTCTTCTATTGGTGGTGGTTTAAAGCTAACCACCAACTCTAGAACTAGGTTCAAAGCAGTTCTTGGAATAATTCCAAATTTTTCTAGAAGTTGAAGTCTTTTGCGAAGTGGAAGTGCCCTTTGATGATGATTTAAAGATGGCCACAGACTGATGAGATGCATAGTAGAAGTCAAAGTCTTCTACAGGTGGTGATTTAAGGTAGGCCACCAACCAAATCATGCTCATGAAACATGCCTTTGTAGCTAACTACAACTCTCTGACACTGGTTGACTCTAACTCTACGTTTTGGCAATTGGTATGGTTTAGGCTATGGCTCAGGGTCGTTTGATATATCTTTAAAGCTAGCAGCTGACTACGAATTCTCCCCCTATCAAATACAAGGTGAGAAGATGAAGATATCTTCGTTGCAAGACATGTCAATACTTGAGAATGAACTTTGAAGTATGATTGCTATATCTTCTTGGTTGTTGAAGACCATTGCTAAGAAGTGATCCATTCAAGATGAATCTTTGCTCTTGCAGGAGTCATACAACTAGAACATTTGTTTAAATGATGACTATGTTTTCCACAATGCTCACAAGGGTGAAGATCAAAGCACTAATATTTCATGTGGCAACTCGATCACAATGTTAGCATTTGACAATTTGACTTTGTGGCTATGGAAAAAGAGTAAGATGTTGAGCAGGTGAGGATGAATTGTCCTGAAAGAATCCATTAGTGTGAAACCATATTGGTTTGGAATAGTCTAGAATGTGAAAGTACACATCCTTTTCATATCCAAGATTGGTTTTGTACCTATTGTTAATAATTTCTTCCCAAGGTTTGATGATCGGCTTGGGAAGTGCAGGTTGAACTTCCGTAAGTTCAGGTGAAACTACTCTGGAAGTGGCCTCCCTTATTTGATTAGGTGTTGGTTGTTGATAGGAGTCTATCTCAAACTCAACATGAGAATTGTTGTGAACAAGAACCATTTTAGAGTGATGACTCATCCACTATAGTTCATCTCGTTGGAGATGAGATTCGAGCTGTAGAAACTCAATTTTGTCAAGTGAATCTTGTAAACATGTTCGAATATAAGTATGGTTTTGTCTATTGTGATTGTATCATAAACATTTGAGTGTACCAGATTATTCCGTAACTCTAGTAATTCGTTAATTTTGACCATTTTCTCAACAAATCAAACTCAGCAAATGAAGCTATTAACTTCTACAAAAAAATGAACTAGCAATAAAATAATCAATGAAAAGTAAATTACTAACAGAGTCATTCAAGCGGGATATTGCTCTGAAATAGATCTATAATTCTATTACTTGGATACTAGATAGAAGTCATGGTCGGAAATGGGAAACGGTTTTGATTAGATCAATGTTCCCCCACGTGAAGTGTCCAAAGGTTGCTAGCCTAGAATTTAGAAAATATAGAGAAATTTGGAGTCGAGAAAAGGTTTCCATAATGTTTTGTCTTCAAGGACCATCACCCATCTCCTCCCTGCGCAAACCCTATCACTTTCTTGCCAACAGATTCTAATAGGTACAATGATTGAAATAATAGTGAATAAGTGTACCTACATGAATGACCAAAGGAAAAATACTGGAGAATCTTGACTAAGTACCTGTTGAGCAACAACTGGTTTAGGTATCCCATATTTTTTACAATGTGTCACATGATTATGTGTGGGATGTTGAGTTACGTCAAAATTTCATGGTTAAAGTTAGTGAGTGAAGCATCGGTTTGTTGCTACGTGAAGTCGAGAACACTAATCATTGTTGGTAGCAGGATTTATAGAGCTCGAGAAAGTATTTATGGAGGATGGTCTAACTCCACATGGTTCAAACTATCGCAGATGTTCACCTTAACACTAAAAACTATGATTTTTAGATGGAATGTTACGTTCATTCAGATTTTACTACTTTAATGAATTTCAAGGCACATTCATTGATGTAATAACTGATAAGTAAAGAGTAAAACTAGAAGAATTCATATTCGAATGAGGCCTAAAAACTTATGGAAGTTTTAGCATAATTTTGATTAAATATGGCAGTTTTTTTTTTGTTGGGTTTTTTCCAGGCAAAAAAAACAATGAGATTTCACTAGAAATGGTTACATGTGTATAGTTTTGAAAGCTTCAAAGTCCCAAAAAAAATGGGAGCGAGAGAAATATAATTGATTCGGATTTAAACAGGAATGCAACAAATTACAGAGATAACCATAAACACAGATATGCAACGGAAATAATACTTCATTTCATTAATGTAAAATACTGAAATATGCTTACAAACAATAATGGAAATAAACCAGCTAGGGTGATGGTAGCTTATCTCTGAGAAGAGATGTGGCAGCTACATGTCTCTGAACTGTGTTACAATGAGGCTCGAAGGCCTATTTATTGTTGAGAAATAATGGAAAACCCTTCACATCCCAAAACCTAATCCTAGAAGATGAAATGCCAAATTGTGGGCCCCGTTTGGGTAAATTGGTACATCAATTTCCCGGGGTCGTAACTTTGGCATACAATCTTCGTTTGACACGTACAATAGCTCGTTAGAAAGATCTATCCTAGTATTACCACTTTGGGAAGGGAAACATCGGTCGATGGACCCATGTTGCCCCAACATTTCCCAAAAAACGTCGTTTAGGGCCTCATAACGGCTCCGGAAGTTCTGGACCTGAAAAAACTGCTAAAAATAGTAAACTGGGCTACAATTTAGGAAACTGAAAAATTGAAAGAGACAATTGTGGGGGTCCAAATGGGATAGGTGGGTGGCCACCAACATCCACCTGGATCATTCCTCCCCCCTTAGGAAGCAATGGTCCCCATTGTGTTGAGCTCCTCCCTGATATGAGGAAGCTTCTGCTGAGTTGGGTCTCTGGTGAGCTGTTCTGCAATCTCTGATGTGTCTAGAAATGGTGGGAAGCATGGTCGAGGATAGTCCACATTGAACACTTGGTGAAAGCGAAGGAATGGAGGAATGTTGTGCTTCAAGCATTGTTGCCCGTAGTCTTGGTACTGGTGTAAGGACCATGTCGGAGTGGTCGGAGCTTTTGATGGGCTCTTATAAGGTGTTCTTTCTATAGATGCAACCAGACTTTGTTGCCCACCTGAAGCTTGTGTGGTACCCCTGTGGGTGAGAAGAATTTGTTCCTATGTTCTATCATGACCGTATTCCTTTGCTGCTACTGCTGCATGGAGGAACCCTTTGCGGGGGTTATGGATGTGGCAACGATCTTCCCCTTTCTTTGGGAGTGAACCAGATAGATGAATTTCCTAGTCTGGGAGATGAGCTTGCTACCTTTCTTAGAAGTGATCAAAGAGATGGCAGTATGTGGGGCTACCTCTGATATCCTGTATAATGAATCACCCAAAGAAATAATGACAGCGCAAGGCCTTGACTCATACACAACATGTCGCCTCCACAAGTATGGCTGGCCCAATAGTACATCACAAACATCTAGAGGTGTAACATCACACAATACCTCGTCTGTGAAGGGCTTGATGCTGTAGGGAAGGTGGTACTGCTGGCGGACTTTGATATCTCGTCCTTCATGAAGCCACCCGATACTATATGGCTGCAAGTGTGGTGTAGTCGGTAGGCCCAACCGCTTCACGACCTCTGCTGAAACGAGGTTCTTTGGCTACCACTATTGACAATGAATTGCAGTAGTGAACCCTTCACCCACATCTGTGAGTGGAAAAGACACTCCCCTTCCTCTGGATTTTCGGGCTCATTTTTCTGGATCTTGGCGGTGGCAATAGTGGCGCTAGGATCCACATCAATGATATGCTTCCCTTTGTCATTCCCCTTGTCGAGTTCTGGCTCAGGGTCGGAACATGCATCTGATTCGGAAGCCTTCAACTCGACCACCAAAGACTGCTTGGTTTGACACTCACTTGTGTTATGAGTGGGACTCTTGTGGAACTCACACCACTTTCCTGTGTCCTTCTTTGGCTTCATGGTGTTGTTCTTTTCTTGTGGCTTCGACGGGTTGCCTTGGGTCACCCCGCCTTGGCTTTGTCCTTTAGGCTTCGGATTTGCAGATCCAAAATCTCGCTTCTTATGTTTGAACTTTTGCTCGATTTTGACAGCGTATCGGTACGTCCTGCCAAGCAAGGAGATGTTCAGGAACTCCATCTCTTCCTGGATTTAACTGTGTAGGCTGCTGTGGTATTTGAGTATCAAATGCAGCTTAGAATCTTTGATACCCAACTATGTGCGAAGGGTATGAAAAATGTTTGTGAACTCTTGCACATCTTGGTCTCTTCCTTGCCGCAATGTGGTCCATTGGTCCACTTTATGTATTTGTCCTCGTAGCTTTTGGACAGGGTAGTACTACTCCTTGACGGCATCTTGGAATGAATCCCAAGTGGGTGAAATTGAAAATAGTGAGCCTATGCTTTCATTCTTCTACTCACAGTAGGTTTCCCACCAGTCCTTGACTTGGTGGGCTGCTTTGAGAAGAGCGAAAACAATCTTTTCCGACTTGAAAATTCATGAACAGAAAAATACCCTTCTAGCAGATTTAACCATTTATCTATGACATCTGCATCTATCTGACCCTCAAATATGGGGATTTCAAAATTAATTTGTACCTTAAATAGTGTGGCATTTCCAAAGTAGTTGTTGGAAGCCGATGCATCGCTTCTGGGTAGCCACTGAAGGATTTGGGAAAAGTTGTCCATCATAGCATTCCTTTGTCACTCGAGGGCTTCTTCGAGCAAGATTTTGATAGGATCTCCTGCCCCCTCATCTTTCTTCTCATCTGCCATGGAAGGTCGGCGGGATTTGCGAGGCTGGTCTTGCAAAGGTTTGACCAGTTCAAGCCCTAACTCCTTATATCACGACCTCGTTGGGGACATGCAAAGAAAGACAGAGAAAAAGCAGACCGCTCTGATACCACTGATCCGGATTTAAACAAAAATGCAACAAATTATAAAGATAACCATAAACATAGATATGCAGTGGAAATAATACTTCATTTCATTAATGTAAAATACTGAAATATGCTTACAAATAGTAATGGAAATAAACCAGCTAGGGCGATGGTAGCTTATCTCTGAGAAGAGATGTGGCAGCTACATGCCTATGAACTATGTTACAATGAGGCTTGAAGGCCTATTTATTGTTTAGAAACAATGGAAAACTCTTCACATCCCAAAACTTAACCCTAGAAGATGAAACACCAAATTGTGGGCCCCGTTTGGGTAAATTCGTACATCAATTTCCCGAGGTCGTAACTTTGGCATATGATCTTCGTTTGACGTGTACAATAGCTCGTTAGAAATATCTATCCGAGCACTACCACTTTGGGAAGGGAAACATCAGTCCATGGACCCATGTTGCCCCCAGATTTTCCAAAAAACATCGTTTAGGGCCTCAAAACGACTCCGGAAGTTCAGGACCTGAAAAACTGCTAAAAATAGTAAACTGGGCTACAATTTAGGAAATTGAAAAATTGAAAGAGACAATTGTGGGGGTCCAAATGGGATAGGTGGGTGGCCACCAACATCCAACTGGATCAATAACTAACATACAATATCAATAAACAGTGTCAAAAACAGAGCATAGTGTGTCTATGTACCAAAAACAAAGCATAGAAATGTCTATGAATCCACTAGACTGCCATGGGAGGAGGTCAACGTTGTCTGCCCTAGTTGGGCCACGAAAATATATCCAAGATCATAAGGTAGTGAGCAGAGAACCAGATCATATGAACACCTGTGTATCTATGAAACCACCATCCCACCAGAAAAGGAGGCTAGCATTACCCGCCCTTGTATGAAGGCAGAGTGTCATTTCATATGTTGAAAGATCCCTTGCCGCAAATAGATCCATTGATTATATATTTGAAGCTCATCTTCCCATCCCAAACGGTGGTCCCTCTCTTGGAGAGGGAATCTGCCAAGGATTTATGCTCCCTATAAATATGGTAGAAGGAGATGGAAGGGAAGGAGGCATACATGACCTGAATGCGCTCCAACTAGTGGGAAAGGGAAGGGACAAAAAGCATGGAGAGACCATTGATCCAGTCACTGGTATTCTTCGAGTCCCCTATGATCAATATCTATTCAATATCCAACCATTTGGCACTCTTGATCGCCCCCCATAATGCCAACACCTTTGCCCGAATATTAGAGCTAATTCAACTAGACTAGTGAAAATGATAGGCTATGGCAGGGCTGAAACAAATGACAACTCCACAAGCACAAGGCCCATGTGGTGTTGCTCCATCAAAGTAACCTATAGGATAAATATTCAAGAGGTTCCAATGTGACCACCTGTAGAGGTGTGGTGGAGGGATCCAAGGGCCAATATTCGAAAAATAGTTCATGATAGATAAGGCAATGGACATCATATCTGAAGATTTGTTCTCAAAGATGTAGGTGTTTTTGCTACGCCAAATGTTGTAAATTTGGGTTACAGTTGTCAATCTTCAAGATTTGGGGTGCCCCAAGGGTTTTTTATGGTGTTGAATTCATTTCCAACACCAAAAATATGATTCAAACACTCCTATTGTCAATTTGTTTTTGAAGGCAAAAAATTGCCAAATTCTAGCAATTTTTGGCCATCGAGACAAATTTGACGCTTGGTAGACAATGCCTTTTACCAAATACCAAAGTCATGAGAAGAAAAGAAGAAGCAATGGAAAAGGGAGAAGTGCAAATGGTGTGAGGTTATTTTATGTCTCCACAATGTGTTTCCATTCGTATCTCTCGCTAACTCTATAACTCATGCTCATATCTAGAATCTTAGTGGACTTGTGCATAAGGTGATATGGATGGCCTTGTCAAGAAAGAGCAATAACAATGCAAGGTGTGTGAAGAGAAGAAAATCCTAGGATTTATCATGTAAGTGATGAAGTGGAAACAAATGCCACATAGACATTTCTTGAATTTGTTGAAGAGCTCCATGGATATTTCTTGAATTTGTGTTAGATACTCCTCCATGACATGTCCATACAACATACACTACATTAATGAATGACCCCATAAAGAGGAAGACAAGGAGTTGTTGTTGCATAAATCCTTCTCAGGGAAAATTTGACGCCCTGTTAGATTACAACTTTGGTAGAATTTATAAATATGAATGTCTACGTAAAAATAAGGGTAGGAAAGAGAAGTAACATATTTTACAGGGTCAATGGAAACAAGCTTAACACCAAATCGTTTGACAATTATTTTAATTTCAGTAAAATAGAGAACAAATTCCTACAAAAGCTTTGTATAGCTATAGCATTTTACATAGAAAACTCTACTTTCAATTCCAACTCCTCAAAGAGAAAATTTTCTCAATCAATAGGAAAACCAAATTGCTTCTTTTAATCAAAGGCTAAAGAAAGAGAACATAATCAACAAGAGTACACAAAGGAGCCTTGAATCCCAAAGAAACAAAATGATATATAAAGCTTGTGAAAGTACTACAACACAAGGGTCTGCAGAAGCTATTAAAAGGAGAGTTGAAGGGAATAATAACAAAAAATATGATCTTGAGACTCTATACCATGGTGATTATGTTATGCACAAAAAAATTGCATTGGACACTTTGTTGGGATCAGAATACTACTACTACTCCCAATGGTTATTCAAATGTTGGCAAGTACATTTATATGGTATACACTGTTGGAATGGCCAAGCTCCTTTCCAATTTGGCTCGTAGGTTGTTGTGCCACTATGATTCACCTCAAAATTGATGCACAACACCAATGAAAAGTACCCAGGTTGATGAAGGCCACAAAACTATGGCTTGCAAATAATGAAGTAGGGTAGGAAATACCTCTGGTCTGATACCAATGTTGAACACACACACACCAAATAATAGACTAATTTGGATAACTCATGTGATTGCATTCTATTACAAGATGTATATATATCGTTGACCCTTGGTTTTCATATTCTAAGAGGTCTCTTGGGATTTTATGGTGATTCACCTTCACTTGAGGCTTTTCGCCATCCATTGATTTGAATAAGTCAAATACACATAACCCCAAGGATTATGTTTCTAACATATACATGATGCCATATTTGAACATTACAATTACAATGTTAATTTCAAGTGATCACCAATCAATGGAGCAAGTTATAATTACATGTTATAAAGCAAATTCATTGTATACTTTTCAATTAAAATGAAATCCAATTAACTATATTTTAGCACAAAAGTAAGAGAAGAGACCACATAAATCCAATTCAAGATGGATGGGATTGTCATCCACATTATTTCTATTAGGCTTAGCAATATTTATACATACATCTCTCGATATGATTTTGATTTTAATAGATATATTTCTTCATAAAAATTTCCATGGATCTATAAATACATACATTTATCAATGATATTTCTAAGGATTGAAATATGTATTTTTGTACAAATATCATGAAAATACACTTTTATTGTTGTACGAATCTCATAAATCTATAAACTTATGTGAAATTTATTTGTTATTATTGGATTTAGTCATTTTCATGGCTTAGTTGTATACATGGCTAGCAATAACCTCACGATCTACATTGATTTAGTTTATCAACAAGTATCAATCTAAATTTTGTTGATTTGTGTAGCTTGGGAGGTACTCCAAGCCCTAGGGTTCGGGGTTTTGAGGGAAAAGAGCCACAAGAGTCACTTGTGGGCTTGGAACTCAAGTATGTGGTTTTGCACCAAATCGTGTTTTGGGCATTCCCATGACCACATTTCTACATGTGATGGCATGAGACGATAGAGCACGGAAAGGAGAATCCAGCACTTTGAGAATTGTTGAATTCCAAGTTGTAGAAGTGGAGATAAGAATTTTTGAAGATTAATTATAGGGTTTACACATGTGTGTCAAGGTCGGCTTGGTGTAAAGATGACATATGACAATTGTGGAAGCCCTAATGTGACATTTTAGGAGCCCTTCTCTTTGGTATAAATATAAGGTGATATGAGGACTATTCCTCATCCATTGTTCAACACTCACACTTTAGGAAAAAAAATCTCGTTGAAGGCCTAGATATTGTTGTGGAGCCGCAACAACCAAAGGGACAAAATAATGAAGATTATTAGGGATGTTTGGAGTCTGATTTGGGTGACCGAGTGCAGGGAGAGAGGTCTGAGGTCCTTTGGAAGAAGGACATAGCCAAGGGGATTGTTTTAGGGTCTTCTTAGAGGGTGGGAAGTCCTCCTAAGAGGCTACCGTAAGCCTGGTTAAGGACCTATAAGGTGCTACTATAGTTTTGGGGAGACAAGTCTATACGTAGGGCTTGAAACTTCCCTAAAAGAGAAATGTGGTGTTGAGCATGGAATTCCCCCAAGGCATGTTTTGGGGCTCAAAGCCCACGTTTTGACCCGATATTATTGTAAAGACTCCGTGAATTGCAGGCATGGAGCGCGAAATGTATGATAGAGTCACAGAGTTGTCTGCCCTAGTTTTGTAATGTAATGTCGGCCTACCCATGGTCTGCGGACCATGAAATTGTATAAATAGAGCGAGGTTGTAAGTGTAAAAGAGAGCAATAAGGACTAGCGGAGTAGTAGAGAGACAAAATAATTTAAGTGACTAAGGGTGTCTTTGGGTTGTAGAGTAGGAGAAGGCTCTGTAGTTGAGTGCGTAGAGGGCTAGTAGTCCATAGCTAAGTGCGCGGACCCCTGTAGCTGAGTGCACAGGGCGGAGTCGAGTCTGTAACTGAAGAAGAAATTAATAGAGAGAAGTTTTATCATAATTCTGTGCATATGTTCTTGGGTTAATTCATGTTTGTTATAAACTACAAATGTATTGTTTGTTTACTGTGCACACCTATATGAATGATTTATATTGCTAAGCATAACTTAATGCATACAAATAGGCTAAGTTAATCAACTAACAGTGGAATACTAGTAAGGACTTGGATAATAAAAGTGTTCGCCCCCCCGAGTAGGGCTGCGCGAAGGCAACATTTCAGGCTACGAGGTACGGGAAAGTGCGCGTAGTGACGTGCATGCAGGATCGAATCTCGGACCACTTGAACCCATCAAACATCTATAGGGTGCAGAAACCTGGTTCTAGCACCCTCCCATACTACTTTGGGTGAAACCTCAGTTCACACTCCACGAACTGTTCCCGAAAGGGCTAGTAGTACCAGGATTTGCTTGGCTAAATCACCTCTGAACCTGGGTCAGGCTCCAATAAGCCAACAAATAGTTTCGTTGTTGGGACTGGGATCTGCATAATAGATGTCTGATGTCGTGTCACTAGAATCCGACAAAGAAAGAAATTGAAGGGTGATTGGAAAAAAAGATTCACGAGTTTGCGGCGCAAGAAAATAGGAATTCGTGAGTATTGAAGTAATAATGGTTAGAGTGATACTTATATACGGAAATTCATGAAATTTTCTTTGCATCCTTTCCCTCTGAGTTGTATGAGTGGATCGCGAAGCTAGCAGATAGTTAGGGAAGTTGTAGGCTCGATAAACCTATTGTGTGGACTCCAGAGTTAGTGCGCAGACTAGAAACATCAGGAGATAAGATCACACACGTTGTGGACCATTGGCTCAATCAAATTATAGGAGGGTTTATCACCAAGTTCACGGTAGATATGCCTGTTAGCTACAACAAGGTGGAACGACGCTTCCTCAAAGGACTGTGAGGTAAGTACATTAAATATTTGAACACTTGGATTAAGATGCTACTGTGTGAAAAGAGGGTTATGCGAATAAATTGATGTTTGGAGCTACACGAAGTGGGAGGATCTACAGAAATGGAGGTAGCAAAGAATTAGAGACTAGTCCCTTGATTTCACCTCCATGGGAGAGTGAGGAGGAGCTCACGAAAGTTTCACCAAGAAGTGCGATCAATCTGATAAGACAGCGAATTCTGCGCCTACCACCCCCACCTACACCACCACCAGTTTCACCATCTTCACCCCCATCTTTGCCCACACCACCTCCGCCACCACCACAGTTCAATATGGTGAGTGCAATAAAGTTGTCGATGTTGAAAGGAGTAGGGAATGAAGATCTAGATCAATTTTGGTTCGTAGTCAAGGTTGTATGGGAAGAGCAAGGAGTCACAGATGATAATATAAAGAAGGAAACACTAGTTAGCTCCTTGCAGGATCGTGCACTGACATGGTACATTAAGCATTCCAATGACAATCCAAACACAGGGATCACGAATATCCAAGTTGTGCTAAACAGGGAATTTAGTAGGCCAAAATCAAAGACCCAGTTGATTATTGGATTTAAGGAAATCACGATGCTTCCAAGCAAGACTCCCTAGGAGTTGGATCAAAGACTGAAGTGTATGATTTGTGAAGCCAACATGACCTTGATGGATGGGAAACATGGCACATGGTTTGTAGCGTCACTAATGCCACATCTAAGGAACGTGTTGTCACAATAGAAGCTGTCAACTCAAGCCGAGGACTCGGAGATTGTAATGAGACTGCACGAGACCCCGATCCAATAGATCCAATAGATCCAAGTGCAGTTGAAAAACTTGTGTCTTGAGATGAAGAGCTTGAAAGAAGATAGGACAACTCGCCCAGAAGAAGGCGAGAAGGTATGGTGCATAAAGTACAAAGGCCAGGGACATGACAAATACCATTGTCCTGTCTTCGCGAACTACCTGGTGAGAGGAAGGCCAATGCCATTGAGACCAGAGGCACAAGCAGGATGGAGCATGACACCTGCATTATGGTGTGCGATTTGTTAGATAGGAGGGAAGCATGCTACAAATAACTGCCATCTATTACAGAAGTATACGCAGACATCCCAACAATTGTTATGTAATTTCTGCAGGTCAATAGGCCATGATGAGCATAGCTGTAGAAGTTATGAACTGATGATGGATCAAACTCCTACCTATAGGGTTCAGACCAAAATGCGAGCCCTCGATCAAAATGCAGGGATGGCGCCCACTGGATTTCAGGGGCGCAGACGAGGTCGAGGTGGAATGGGACTAGGAAGGGGTCGCAAACAGCTGACCTGTTAAAATTGTGAAGGGCCATGGCATTATGCATGTGATTGTACAAATCCAACGAGATCATCATGTTTATATTGTACCCAGTTTGATCATGAGACGAAGGAATTCCCCACACTGATAGCGAGGTTGTGCGATAAAGGAACACTCCAAACTCCCCTGGCTCAAAACTTGCAAATGATGAGGTTTGAGCTACGCGAGGAGGACTCGAATGTAAACATTGTGCTCCGAAGCGATATCACGATAGTAGATGACAAGGGCAAGCAGCTCGAAGAGAGTTCTTGGATTCGCAAGGCTCCAACAAAGGAATCAGAGTTCGATTTGGACCGTGTGAAGGAGACATTCATGGAAGCTAAGAACAACTTCATGTAGGCCTCCACTTCAGGTAGTAAAGACAAACTAGAACCGGAGATAGACCCATCAATGCTCACTACCTTTCTGGAGACATGCATGAAGCTACTACGTGACAGAAAAGCGGTGAAGGGACTGCAAGAACTCATCACTAGATGTGCTGGACTTGGAGAACCACACGTAGTCTGGAAGCTCGGGAAGCACACAACGTGAAAAGGAAGGGAGATGAGATTGACTGCGCAAATCGGGGAATATGAAATGGATCAAGTGATTTTGGATCTAGGATCGAACGCGAATGTCCTACCATAGTAGAAATGGGAGCGCATGGGTAGGCCCGCATTGCAATGGTCCCCTATTCAATTGTGAATGGTAAACCAACAAAAGATCCTACTGATGGGAAGATTGCAGGGAATAGCTATAGATATCGAAGGTGCAAGTGTGCTTGCAAATTTCGAAGTGATAGAGATTGTTGATGAAAACAATCCCTATCTCGCGCTACTGGGAATAGATTGGGACATTGATATGAATGTAGTGATAAATCTGAAGTGCAAGATGATTTTTGAGAAAAGGTCACTATGCATAGTGGTACCTCTAAACCCTGCGGAGGGATCTTGCTACACAGAGTCGGTGTGTGACTGTGACAATGATGACGATCTAGACTATATCTACAAGATAATCGCGTGAGAGTAGGATTAGGTGAATCCAACAAAGGATGGTAGGATTTCATGGGAGTGCAAAAGCTCCTACACCTCAAATTCGAACGAGGAAATAGAATGGTGGCAGAACCAGTTACACGAGGTAACCATGCTCAACTGCAACATGATGATATGGTCATTGTGTTGTGTAGCAATGGAAGCAAGAGATTTTCCTATGTATGATGGGTTGACAACGGTGGAGGATTTCCTGAACAAATTTGAAAAAGAATTGTCAAAACAACAACGATTCGATGTTGTAATCCTCTAAAATCCTCCCTTATTCTAGTTGTTCTGGTCCCATCTTCCTTCTGAATTTCTTCTGTGTAGACCTCCATTTTTAGAGTCGGAAAATGGAAGCAATCAATAAGGTCATTGTCGACTAAGATCAACTTATCATATTTTCCATATAGATTCTCCGTCAGCTCAATTATTTCATCTAGCTTATCCTGTGGAATTGAGAGGATTCCTTTCGCCATTTCTTTGTGTTAGTGTTGGTATCTTCATACCTCCATCAGTGATCAAATTGCCCTTTTGCACACATATTAGGTGTCTCGTCCAATCAGCTGCATCCCATTAGGTCATGGATCAACTGATGGTAGGGTTCAATTCAGATTTTGTTTCCCTCATGACATATATCTTGCTGACCTTTGCTCATACTTTTCAGGTCATTTATTGTCATCTTGTTTCATTTTATTTACAAAAATAAGTTTTAGGGTTTTAGTTTCACTAGGTTTAGGGTTTTTCATTTTGGTCATCCAAAAACGAATAAAAGGTCAGCAGGCACATGAGGAGGATTAATAAGTTCATAGAATCATGAATTTACTGTTGATATGCTCAAATAAATTTGTTTTACCTCAAAACTTTGTTTTGAGGTGAAAACAGAGTTTTTTTCCATTTCATGTACAAATTTCATGTAATTTAAGTGTTTCTATATGTAATAAGCTCAACAGCTGCTCTTGGTCATCTTGCCAACTCCAACCACTGCAAAAACAAAAGCACCAATGCATTAGTCCATCAATTGATCAAGAAAAGGCAAACTTCATAAGAAAAAAAGAGTTTTTGAGAAAAAGTGACTAAGACTTTATAAAAGTGGGTTTGCAATGAGGAAAAATTAAAGTGCATCCATTTATAAAGTGAATTCATGCTAGTCATCCATTTCATTGTGCAAAACATCTTTGATGAGTCAAAATCACGATTTAGAGCGTAATCGAGCAAAAGAGGAAGAAAACCTTGTTTTTGCAGCAAACTTGCCTAGCACTGTGCATCAGCGAGTTTCAGCCAGTGTTAAAATATAAAGGCGATGCACATTAGGAAGGCGCTGCACATTGGGCCCTGTGCACTGCGCATTGGCTAGGAAAGTTCCAAAATCACTCCAATTCACCCTCAACTCTCCCAAATGCTACATTTCTCTCCTACAAGTAAGTTTTCATTGATATTGAGCTAAATTTAGCCCTCTTCATGTTTTCTTCATGAGTTTGGCATCTTAAAAATCAAACCCTAGCTTGTCTTCATACATTTCCATCTCATTGCAAAACTTTCACTCCATAACAAAACCAACCTCTTTTTCCCTTTTTTCCATACTTCAATGCCCTAAATCAATCCATTAAGTCTATTTTCCTTTTCTCGAAAACATGAAATTCAAACATGAACATCATTAACATAAAGAAAGAAGCATATCGGGAACAAGACGTGTTTCTTTATTAGACAAATAGAATAGTACAGAAAAGAGAAATATCACCTAAGCAACCTCTGCAGGCTCAAAGCTTAGCCTCCTTCTAGATCCGTCCCGCCTCAAGCCTCTAGTAGATCTCCTTCCAATACTCACTCCAAGATGTCATAACTAAGGGATGAACATCAAATCACAAGGAAACAAGGGTTTCCTGTACAAAGGGAAGTGCAGAAGGCACAGGGTCTTCAGACCTATCAGGGGGAAATTCATATAATAACTTTCTCCTCTCCATCCTCCTTAGGCCTTCCCTTTGAAGTCTTTTAGACCAATTCCAGTAGTTTTTAGTTAGGAATTGGTTGGGAACAGTTGAGGCCATGGGCACTAACAGGTGATCAGCAGGTAAAACCCACGATCTTCGCCCGAAAATAAGGAGTTTTATATTTTTTTTAAGTGTTTTAATACATATACACGGGTTGGGTATATATGAACCCACATATACACACGTTTAACTCAGGGCAATGTCATGTACAGGGAATAAAACACTGTTTTTTAGATTTTGGACTAGGTCTGGAAGCAGGGGTTTCCCTAGGCCATGAGTGTAGCATCACAAACCATAATAGTGAGATTTGGAGCTATAACATCAGAAAACTCACTCCCTTCTGTTGGCCGGATAAATCGTTCTTGCGGACAAGGCCGACCTCCCTAGTATCAAAAGATATCTAGCAACAAGCAAGACAAGAAAATCTACCTTTCTCTAAACATATTGTGATTCATTAATAAAAACTATAGAGGTGTTTAGACCCTACCTTAAGTCCAACGCTAGTTTGTAGTAGCCATCCTTCAACCATCTGAAAGATTTTCCTTTTGAGAACCTACAATCACAAAAAAGCACACATCAAATAACACCTGCATAGCTAATATCATAAATCATGTTCATTATGGTGATCAAGGAATCCATAAAATAAACCATAAAACATAGCTTATTGAGAAAAATAAACTTATTTGTATTAACTTTGAAATAGAAGAACCTTAAAACCTTTGGTGCCTTGATGTTGTACAAGCTCTTCCCAAGGTCCAAAATAGGAATCTCCTTTACTTTTACAAGCCTAACACTCTTCCAAATGAGATCAAAGAGGTATGTAATCTCTCCTCACAAAAGCTCAATTAGGAAGACTAAGTTCCAACAGCATTTCACCTCAAAAATATTCAGCTTTCAACCTCCCTAGTAACCAACCCAATGCTTCATTTTATAGTGCAAAGGAAGGAGGTTACAGGTCCACCTATGAAGGGATAGAGTCTCCTTCAAAGGGATAAGCTCCTCACATCAAGGAGTTAGCTCCTTAAGGTATGGGATGCATGAACCTTAAAGGAGCGAACTTGCCACCTCAAGGTTCCTTCCAAAAGCTTCTAGAAATGACTCAAAGTGAGTTTTTAAGAATATACTTGCACCTTTTTTACTTTTACAGGGGTCCACACCCATAACACAGAGACAAAGCAGTCAAGTGCGCAGGGGACATGACCATTGGGTGTGGGACCGCAGGTAATGCTAAGAGAAAGTGTGGAACCAGAGTTTTAGAGTCTTTTGAGGGCTTTCTCTTATTTTCAAGGCTTGATATGAAGAACTGAGGTTTAAGACTTGTAAAGGAGGAAAGTATGAGTGGTAATGGACTCACACAGATTGCAGAATGTTAAGGTGACAATTTTTGTGCAACAGATTGCCCCCTAAAGTGTGAAGTCTGTAATAGATGAAGATAGAATTTGTCATCTAAGAAGAGTGAAGTATTTTATCATTTCAAGGATCATCCTGTGGAAATCCCAGTCGAAACCTGTAAAAACATTCAATGCAAAATATATATATGTGAACATATCATCACTGAGGTAGGCATTCCCATGCTCAGATCAAAACTGACTAGAAAACTAACTAAATTGTTCTGATACAGGAATGATTTTGTAATACATCACGAGTATAGACATATGTAGACACAGTATGGGCGTAGCCATCTGTTTATGAATAGTCCACTATATAATGAATAACAAAATTCCTCACAGCCTGGATGGTAGAAACTAGATCGAGGGTCTTGATTTCTTCTTCCCGAACTAGTACGATTCTATCCATGTGAATGAATGTGTCAAAGTCGAACATGGTAGAAACCACTTGATTACCAATCAATGATGTGAACTGTTAACAAGTGTGAGAAGAACGACTAGTAATGTCAATGGCCCTCAAAGTACTCAGTACAATCCATGAGATGTGAATAAATGAGTCGATGTCAAACACGTCATGGAATCCTTTAATCGAAGGTTAATGATGCAACCTATCATCAAAGGCGAGAAACCTGCCATTGAGGCATGCAGATTCCAAGGTACTGACGATTCCTAGATAATCTTTCTAGATAATGAGTTGGAGTCGATAGAAAGAGATCTTTCGTAGGCAAGCCCACAACACAGAATCATAGATCAAGTTTTGAAGAAATGTATCTAGCAAGGAATAACTTAGGGATGGTCAAGATGGATGACAAATATTTTACAAATAAAGGGTTTATTTGAACTGATCTCTTAAACACATAACGACACTACAAATGGTTTGGTGACAATTGACCCAAAGCTAATACCTAGAAACCGGCTGAAGACTTTCAATATGGTTTGATTAACTGTTAGGCAAAGGATTTCCCAACCAAGGTGAATAAAAAGTGTCATGTTCAAGAATGGTTAACTGCTTTTCTAAACACAAAGTATAAGAAACAGGTTCATTTTTCTCTCTTTTCTCCCACCATTTCTGGTAAGTACCTCTTTATTTTTTACAAGCTTGAGGAGGATAACATTTGCTTGATTATAAGCTCATCCTTCAGATGATTCCAAATTAGTTTAGAATTCGAACCCTAAGAAGGACTGGTCTGTTCCAGTTTGAAATTGAACAGATCCTTTACTGTTAAATTTTAACGAGTCCAGTATAGGAGAAACTCAGTGTTTTTTAATTTTAGGGAGTCACAAGAAAACTTAAGAAAACTCCATGGTTGTCCTTTTTCATAAATTTGTGTCCCCCAAGCCTGAAAAAGTATAAAATAATACTTGAGAGAATTTCTTGACCATTACGATCAATGAGTACTTTTCATAATTAGTGGCTCTGATCTGAAAAAGTAAGAAAACGATCGAAAACACATCGTTTTATAATCAATATCGAACTTGTAACGACAAAAGTCCAACAATATTTTCATGTTTATATGGTCATAAAAGAGCTTTAAGTGGACCGTCCTTTTAATTCCATTTTAACAAGTTTAAAAAAGGAAAAGCTCGACAATCTTTTCATATTTTACGAGTTAGAAAAGAGCTTAAAGAGGACTCATCCTAGAGGAACAAGTGGTATAAAGGGTAGCAACATGTTCCGACAATGGTGGAACTACTCAAAACATAATGGTTAAGAGGCTGGCTAATAAAACCACTCATAGCTACAGTCCTTCAGGAAAGCAAAACAAGCAAGTGAAAGCATATGATCAGCCAAAGAGATGGTGGCGATGGGATGAAAACAAACAAGGCTCATTGAATAGAATTTAGCTAATAAAAATGACAACCACGAGATATAAAATTGGTATGGGTTCATTTTTACACAAGCTTGAACCATATAAAACTTTTCTTGGATTCAGTTTCATGTTTACACAAGCTTCAACCGAAAAACTATGCTTGTTATAAGTTCACATGCCCCCAGCTTAATGGCACAAATCGAGGTACATGCCCCTCAAGCTTCATTGCATTCAACCAGGTGGATGAAATGAAGGTTTACTTTCGAGATCCTGAAAATATTTGACTCGGAAAGGGAGTTGTTTCATATTTTAACAAGCTTGACACAAGATAAGGAACTATGCTCAAGACTCCTTATTTCATTTTTTAACAAGCTTGACACAAGACAAGGAACTATGCTCAAGACTCCTTATTTCATTTCTTAAGGGGCTTGACAGAAGACCCAGAACTATGCTCACAATATCCGGTTTCATTTTTTAGCAAGGTTTAGATGGGGCCAAACTATCCTCATGATAGGTCAGGAATCATAAAACGACTTTATAGCCTGATATGCAATTTCAAAGGGACTCATAGGCATCACGCCATGAAATGAATCCACCTCAGAATCAGAAGGTACGATTCGAGGATCATCAAAAGCAATAGTGTTCGATGAAATCGTATTAATATTTGCAATTGAAGGTGATACGTTAGGAGGAGGGAAGGAAAACTTTCCTAGTAAACCAGAACCTTTAATCAAACCTACTCCAACATCTTGTTAAGGGATAGTGATTTTGCCAACATGCTGAACACTATCAGTAGAGGCTGGGTTGGATGAGAAATAACTCAGCTGGAATATAGTAACGATCTTTCCATTATGAGGAAACTTAACAAGGTGAAATACTGATGAAACAATAGCAGTCATAGCATAAGACCAACTGCGACCCAAGAGAAGGTTGTAATCTAGAGGGGCATCAACCACTTCCAAATCTAGATTTATAGCTTTTCCTTCTACCCCTATAGGTAAATCTTCCAAAATACCAAAAGGATGGAAACCTCAACCATCAAAATCCTTTAGGATCGTCGGGGATTGATTTAGTGTAGGAGAACCAAGCGATTTCCAACACTGGATCGCCATAATACATGTAGAAGCTCCCTCATCAATCATAGTCCAAAATCAAGGTCTATTTTTTACTAACACTGGAATTTGGAAAGCCATTTGATGAGGTAAGAGAGGTGTACTATTCTCTAAATTGAAGATTATAAGGTTCGAATCCCGAATATCGATAGCTCATATAGCAAACAATAGTAATTTACGCTATGCTGGACATGATTGCAGCACATCCCAAACCGACATTGCTGAAGGGGCAATGGCCAAGTCTTCAACAATGTTATAATCCTCAACAACTCATGCAGCTGATTTCCGAAATATACCTTTAGCAGGCAGTTTGGTTACTAAGAATAGATTGGGTTTCTCGATCTGAGGTGGATCGGAAACAGGAGGAGTTTAAGTTGATGGGTTACAATCAGAATATTCTGCTTCCTTACCACCAATAGGACTCTTACTACCATAATCTTGTGACTACGTCGCAATCTTGACATGTGACATCATCATGATGGGTTCTTTCGAGGTATTCGAGGAAGAAGCAATCGCTTTACTATCTTGAGTAGGAGAAGGATTCTTGAAGACAGTAGTCATTAGAAAACCCTTAACAAATTTCGAAAGCTCTGCTCGATATGGGCATTCTTTACTAAAATGATCCTCATTGCAGATGAAACAAGGATGGAGAGGTTTTTAGTTTTCGTTAATAGATTCAGTTTTATTTGTTTTCTCTTTGGAATTTTGATTGTTTTATTTTTCCCTTTCTCGTTACTACTGGATTTGGTCGGAGATGAATCTATGACATGGACATCAGTAGAAACTTCAACGGAAGATTCTCCTTTCAGGGAAATAAGTAAAGTTGTTGTAGGAGAAGAATTCTTTGAAGATTTCTTCTTGCTCTTATAACTAACTGAACCAATCATACCATTAGCGGCATGAGACCCTGAAGGAGCTGCAGTTTTCGGAAGATCAAGGATTTTTTCGTGTAAAGTACCTGACTATGTATAAACAAGGTCAAGGTACTGAGCCTAAGCAATGAATTTCTCTTCAGTGACAACTCCTGCCTTAGCGACATCCTCAGTGGTTTTAGGTAATAATGATTTAACAAACCACTCTACTAAAATTTGATCCGGAATAAAAACTTTCACTAAACACATTCTACTTTTCCATTCATGAATATGGTCAGAAATATATGTGGACGTAGATTGTTTTAATGAAGTTAATAATTATGTGCCATTTTCATATTTGATAGGCAACTAAAAATGATTTAAGAAAGAAGTAGCTAACTGACTAAAATTATAAAAAGCGTCTCGTGGTAACTCAATGTACCATTTGGCCACAAGACCAACCAGAGTTCTTTGAAAAATATGTAATCGAATTGAATCATCTATAACAGAATTAGATGCACACCAGAGGTGATAAGTCATCACATGATTTGATGGAACCTCTCCCGACTTACCCTGAAACTTAGGGATATCTTTGGGCAGCTTATTGGGCATTGGCGGCTAATACGGAAGATAATAAATCCAATCGTTCATAAGGCACGACAAATCAGGTAAATCGAAAGTTGCAATAAATGGTAACTGACTTTTAGGTTCACAAAAACCTTGTGTAATGAGACCAGTTCTAAGAGAAGGATATCCAAGGTAACATGGAATCGGATTTGCATTAGGAATATTATAACCTCCAGGGAAACCAGGATTAACTGGACCAAACTGGGGTTGTTGAGGCTGTTGATAGGTATAGACATGGTATAGTTAATACTGATAAGCTGGATTTTCTACAGTAGGACTAGATTGATACTATCCCTGGTACGGTTGACTCGTGGCAACTATACTTGGACCAGCTTGTCCTGCAGGCATCTGGACTGAAGTCTAAACCATAGGTCCTGACTAGGGCACAGAGACTTGAGGAGTTGACATTGATGCAGGGATAGTAGAAACTGAAGCTACTGATACTCCAGAAGTAGGTGTGGTAGATTGAATAGAAAATCCAGCAGTTCTAGTAGCGGATTAAGGCAGAGTCTAAGGTGAACTAGGCCCAGGCTGATGAACTACACTAGGTGCAGTTGCTTGAACCATAGGTTGGACAGGTTGTTGGGTTTGGAGAATAAACCAAAGGTTTTCCGGCTTGACTAGATAACTGCACATTAGATTGCAAAGCCTATTGAGTTCGAGATGGATCCCACACCATATTCATTCCAGAACCCACAAAAGGTTGTACATAAGGAGGACCATAACCTAGTTGAACATAGGGTTGATAATTAGGAGGTACGTTTCCAGTTCCTTGTAAAAATAACTGACCAAAAGGCAGTTGGAAACCTTGAGTTGGGTACTAACCTTGAGATTGATAACCCTGAGGCATGTACTGAATCTGGGGTTGAAAAGCATCCTGAGGAATATGGGGTTGACCTCGGGGTATGTATTGTCCTGAAGGTTGAAAACCTTGAGGTAGCCCTCCAAGCAGAAATTCACTACCTTGGGGTTGCTCCCCAGGTGATAACTGACTACCTTGAGGTTGCCCCCTAGGCAGTAACTGACTACCTAACCCCCAGGCGGTAACTGACTACCTTGAGGTTGAGGGTTTTGAAAACTACGAGAAATCATAAAAAATTTCTCTGCATTCAACATTTTGGCTCCATTATTACCAGGTGATAACTGATATTCAGTTCGTTGAGAGGTTGCTCCTGAAAAAGTACCAGAAAGTGACTTGTACCCCAAAGGAACAGTAGGACTGCCATATAAAAATGTTTCTGGTGATTGGGAAAACATAGATGACTGTCCTGACATGATGGATCAAGAATAATAATCTTTGGGTGTATAATGAAAGTAATCACACGCAAACAAAGAAAATTTCAATAAAAGCACCTAAAGTCTCTAAAGAACCAAACAATTGAATCACACGCCTAGCAATCTAAGAGTTCAAACCACACACAAACAATAACTTTCCGTACTAAAAACACTAGTTGGTGATGAAATCCAACATCACAGAATTCAATACAGAAAAGGCGGTTGGAATAGTTACCTAACAACTTGCTCAATGAAACAGACTGGCACAATTATCTTCACATAACCATCTCGAGTGAAGAGAACCCCGCCAAAAGTCCAAGTGAGTCTAGTCGACGTGTGCTCCAGGTACAGTCAGACCCATGCTTCACTGTCACCTTAGGAATGGATCTTAATATTATGGTCACTAAGGTTACCAACAGTAACAAATACAACTGGGGGAATAGTCTACGATCCGATCTACGCGCAAGGGCAGAGTAGCAAAGCTCAATCCGCTTGAAGGCTTCTTGACATGATCTATCCGAGATTTACCAACAAATAACACCAAGCTCCTCAACAATGGTTATTCCGAGGTTTACCATTTGTAATACGTGCAAATCTGCTATCTTTCCTAATGAGACAGACTTGATTTTCTCAAAGGTTCGAACATGATCTCGTGATTGACTCCTTTAAGAGGAGCTTCCCAGATTATATCAATTACAATTGGACTTATTTCCTACCACAAGATACAACTACTTGTTTGTTTTAACTATCTTGGAGAGTTAATTGCTCCCTACTCCAAGATACTAGCCTAAGCTATATTGGCGATAAGAACCCTAGAAATAAAAATATTGCTAGATGAATTTTAATTAAGCATTATGTTTATTGGTTGTTTCTTAAGTCAATAGGTATGGAGATGAAACTTTGATGGTGTGAATACTCGACTCCAAAACACTAAAAAATGCACCTAAGATGATCAACAATTCGTTTTTCTTTTCAATGAATCTCTAGCTAAAGAAAGGGTTGAGAATGAAACTCCTTGAAAAACAAATCTTTCCTTCAACATATAAATGAAAAGAAAATATTTTTGTTTTTTTCCACAAACTCGAAGTGAAGCTACTAATTATGCTCACAAAATAAATCCCTTTTCTTTTTAACACTCAAAACTACAGAAAACAATTCTTTCAAAGAGAACCAATGATTTCTAGAAAACATACTCAAAACTATGAAAAAAGTAATCTTGAGATCTAAAACTTTTAAAAATCTAATTGAATAAAAGCTTCAATTATTTTTAGGACATTTTACTTAGCTATTTAGTAAGCTAAGTATTAATTCGTTCAGAAAAACAAATCAATCAAAAAACATCCAAATGTGTTTTCTTTTATAAAAATAAATTTCAAAACATATAACCAAGTTCGTTCAAAGTTTTGCAAAGAGAAA
Organism: Pinus taeda; assembly: GCA_000404065.3. Taxonomy (NCBI): domain Eukaryota; kingdom Viridiplantae; phylum Streptophyta; class Pinopsida; order Pinales; family Pinaceae; genus Pinus; species Pinus taeda. The sequence goes on along the minus strand of APFE030061430.1, from coordinate 13,426 downwards.
ATGAAATCTATTTCTCTTCAAGGACAAATTTCATAAGCTAGCCAGACTCATCAAGAAGACACAAGAGACCAGGATGATAAAAGGTTTCTTAGGCTTCTAATCTCTGAGTCACTACAAAGACCAAGCGAAAATCGATCCAGGCAGCAAAACTTGTAAAAAATCACCTAAAACAAAAATACCAATGAAACTTACTCACAAAAGACTTTTGACACGACATATGTAGATCTGGGCAGAGACTAAAAGTAATAAAGTTATCCTAAACTTAACTGCATGAAAACATTTTAAGTTTTTCAAAAATTTTGATAGGGTCTGCAGGTTTCCAGTGTAACCAGATGCGGTACCGCTCTGTGCAGTAAAGGAATGGTGCGGAGATGTCTGCACTGTATTACAAATAGAATGTGCAGTCCTCTTAAAAATTTGGAAAAAACAAAAAACAATCCAGAACCTAAAAAATACCCAATCCTAGACACATCAAGCAAAAACCAAAACTAAAAATCAAGTTTCTCAAGTCAAAGACAAAGGAAAATAAAAAAACTAAATTCAAGTCCCCAGCAGAGTCGCCAATTTATTGGTCGGATAAATCGTTCTTGTGGATAAGACCAATCTCCCTAGTATCAACAAATATCTAGCAACAAGCATGACAAGAAAATCTACCTTTCTCTAAACATATTGCAATTTATTAATAAAAACTAAAGAGGTGTTTTAGACCGTACCTTAAGTCTAATACTAGTTTGTGGCAACCATGCTCGAACAGCTCCGAAAGAGTTTCCTTTTAAGAACCTGCGATAGAAAACAAGTGCACATCAAATAACACCTAAATAGCTAATATAATAAATCATGTTCATCATGGTGATCAAGGAATCCATGAAACAAACCATAAAACACAACTTATTGAGAAAAATAAGCTTGATTGTATTAACTTTGAAATAGAAGAACTTTACAACCTTTGGTGCCTTGATGTTGTACAAGCTCTTCTCAAGGTCCAAACAGGAATCTCCTCTACTTTGACAAGCCTCATTCTCTTCCAAATGAGATCAAAAGTTATGTAATCTCTCCTCTCAAAAGCTTAATTAGGAAGACTAAGTTCCAGCAACATTTACCCTAAAAAGTATTCATCTTTCAACCTATCAAGTAACCAGCCCAATGCTTCATTTTATAGTGCAAAGGAAGGAGGCTACAGGTCCACCATTGAAGGGATATAGCCCTCCATCAAAGGGATAAGCTCTTCACATCAAGGGGTTAGCTGCTTAAGGTATGGGATGCATGAACCCTCAAGGAGCGAACTTGCCACCTCAAGATTCCCTCTAGAAGCTTCTAGAAATGACTCAAAGTGAGTTTTTAAGAATGCACTTTCGCCTTTTTAACTTTTACCGGGGTCCGCACCTATAACAAAAATACAGAGTTGTCATGTGCACAGGGTACATGACCAATAGGTGCGGGACCACAGGTATTGTTAAGAGAAAGTGCGGAACCTAAGTTTTAGAGATTTTTAAGGTCTTTCTCTTATTTTCAAGGCTTGATATGAAGAACTGAGGTTTAAGACTTGCAAAGGAGGAAGGTATGACTGGTGATACACTCACATTGATTGCAGAATGTCAAAGTGACAATTTTTGTGTAACACACCTACAAGACATCTATAGGAGGGACAACAGGGTTCTGCAGGAGGGGCAGTGAGTCATTTTGAATGGAGAAAACACGATTTTTAGCACGATTTTAGGTCTAAAGAGGTTGGGTTCATGCATGCCCCCTGTTGAATATCAATATATGAAAGAAGTGGTCTTAATTTGAGTAGGAAACAAGTCTTAAGAAGAGGAGAAAATACATATAAAAAAATATGCTTATTTATATTAAAAAAAAAACACAGTTTCTTTGTTTCTCTATTTCACTCAAAATCCTTTTCTCCACGTCCATATTTGTATTTATCAAAAGAAGTAGAGGCAGTATGAAAGGGGGGTTTATGAGAAAAAATCCCACTAACTCCACTAGACTCCATGCACATCCTGAAGTTTCCCATTACCATTGAAGATTCACCATCTGTCAAGGTAAAAGAATCTCCTTCCAAGACACCTATAACCTATGAAACGGGGACTCCACAATCTTCTACATTGAAGGAAAAGGCAGTACTATAGAGCCCAAAACCAAACCTGCACAAGGCTCAGACAGTCCTACAGGAGACACTGCCAAAAATACAAGAGACCCAACAACTTGAAAAAATTATAGAAGAACGGCCACAAAGGAAGGAGGAAGCAACAAAGCTACAAGAATCTAATCCCGAACCTACTCTTGCCTCCTATTACAACCTACTTGAGGGAGGAAGGATAATCCCACAAAAATTTGCAATTCCAATATTCTTTGAACTAGAGAAAGAAAAGATAAGAACACATAGGTGGATGCAAATAGCAAAATCCAAAGGAGTTGATGATATTGGCCATATGGAAAACAAACTCAGAGAAATGGGTAGAGAGTTGAGTGCTATCAGACATAGGGAAGCAATTAAATGAAGTCACCTTGAAACTGAAAATGAATTGCTAAAGAGGCAGCTACAAGAGAAAGAGACCCAACTGGCATACATGGCCAGCTTATCCATGGAGGCATTCCAATGTAGAACACCAGCAAAATCCTATGGCCTATATCTGAAGGACCAATGGTTACAGTTTCAGATAAAGACTTTGGCACAAAGAGACACAATGCCTTTGGAAGATTACAGGCAATTTATGGATTTGTGTGACCAAAGCACATAAGAGGATAAGGCAAATATGGCAGGATTCTACCTACATAACATGACCCTCACAAATATGAATGTGTTGGACCCCAATGCCAGGCTAGGTGACCTACAACTAATGGCCATGGCCTAATGGATGAACTATGAAGAGTTGAGGGTAGAAAAAATAAGAAGATTGATGATAAAAGAGAAAAATAAGCCATTAATGATCAGAGCTAAGCCATCAGATCCCATGGCACTCATTAACACACACAACTTGCTTGTCAATAATCCTCAGATTCTCACCAGATATATAAGTGATCAGGAACAAGACATTGCACACTTTGAGGATATGTAAAGGATACTAGGGGATGATTGTGTGCATGCATGTGTGACAAGATAAAATGCCTTACCACAGAGTCTGTAGATTAGGAAATATCATTCCCCCATGAGGATGAAAGAGGCATTAAGAAGAGTGCCAATGTACAAGCATTCCATGAAGAGGTTGAAGATCAACTGGATTGACCTCAAACTAAGTTCCCCACTGTTGTTAGGCATGTTGGAAGGCAGAAGAGAAGAAGAAGAGGAGTAGTGGGAACAGATAGATTGGAAGGCAAGATTCCATGACAAAGAAGAGCAGACCACATTAGACACGTGGGATGGTAGGGAGGCCACGAGGGCCATAAACGATGAGGAGATGGACTAATTTTCTCAAAGGATGAGCAACACCTTCAGTAGGGGGTGATGATGAGCCTCATAAATGGGTAATTATATGGGCTTATTTTACCTCCTAACCTAGTCAACTCAACCATTCTCTTAGCTTAATGTATGGTTTTTTGATTTTATTTATGCTTATGTAGTGAGTTGAGTTAGTTATGATGCCATGTGGTCTAACATGTGTTTAATGCAGATTATTGATGAATTTCGAGGTCAAAGTCAAAGATCTAGTGGAAAAATGAAACCAATAACTCTAAGTGGAAAAAGGAGAGGACTTATAGGAGGGAATCCCCCTCATTTATTACTCCTCACTTCAAATTCCCCTTCATTCAGCTCAGAGTACAAGCAGCCAAATCATGCACTAGAAGATAGTTTAGCAAGTGGAGGATGACTGATCGTTATCTCGAGTTTTGGGAGCTAAGCCTCTTTGATTTTAAGGAAGCTTTTGGTAGCTTTATTTGTATAAGTAGAGAGTCCTAGGAATTCACTAGGGTTGGATTTTTGTTGGATTTTTAGTTATATAAACTCTAGTCAACTTTGAGCTTATTATTTTGTAACACTTTCATGTAATATTGCTATTGTTTTGGAAATAAAGATGGGATCATTTTTTACTTAGCAATGAGTTATCTCAGAGGGCTGAAGCTTTTGAGTTAGGGCCTAATCTAAGCAACCAAACTCCTCTTTACTTGTATTTTTATGTTATATTTTAGTTTGTAGATTAGGTTGCTGTTAGATGTATTTCGTTTATGGTTGACAATAGGTTGTTTTTTATGATTCAATAGTTTTCTTCCATTTGTGATCACTATAGCAGGTTAAGCAATAACAAAAAGAAGATTCAAAAGGATAGCAAGAGTGCCTTGGCCTACCTTCCTCCCTTTGGGACCATCATTTGAGGTAAAGACCTTCTTGCTGCCCCAAAAACACAATTTTGCTCATTCATTGGACTTCTAGTGTTTGCAGTTTTTTAGTAGATTATTATTCCAACTTTGTTTTGCTTCAGATCTTCGTGATCATGCTCACTTCTTTATTTGCAATAGTCTTCTTTCGTGCTTTCCTTTCTTATATTATTCCTCAACATTTCCTTTCATAGATTATAGTTTACACTAGTTTGATGCAAAACTCTATTTTTATAGATGCACTCATTTCATTACTTATTTGATCTTATTGGTTGGCTTTCATTTCCTTTGTAGCATATCTCTTCTAGCAGCAGGCTAGCCTATCAGCTATCCCATCCTCCATTTGATCCATGCCCTACAGGTTGTCTAAGTCTCACTTAAATTCTGCTTTAATTTCCTACATTTTCCATAGAACTTCTTCTTCTCTCCTTGAGAAAATTCAATCATCCTTCTCTCTCCTGATGGTTCACGGTAGACCATAGGAGCCCTAACATCTTATTCAAACCTTCATCTACCTCTTTGACCCACTCCCACAACCTCAAAATAGTGAAAACTTCTCTCAGCCTCCTTGTGTAGGTCTTGTTTAAAATGTTGTTTTTTCTTCTATAGATTTCCCTATGTCCTCCTGTAGGATTTTCGTGTAGGCTTCATTTTGAAGGCCAAGTGTGAGAAAAACCTTCAGAAAGCCACCTAAGACCTCCTTAGACCCATCCAAACCATCCTACATCATCTCAAGTCCCAAAACCGCCCTTCAAAAACACCTATTCTTTGCCACATTCACACATAATAAATGACATGCATGTCAAATTCACATAAAAATACATAAAAATTCAAAATATATTTTTTTTCTTATTTACTTCCATAAATAGCATAGTTAGAATTCCTTGAATAGGTAATGGCATTTTTTTCATGCTTTTCATAGTGCTTTATGCAAAAGTAGAATTAGCTGGTTAATTAGTGTTCAGTAGTTTTTCTTTACATTTCAGTCTTTCTACTTTTTGCAGTTAGAATAACATTGATATTTATTTCATTTCATCACATATAGAGCTTCTTCTCGAATCCATAGAAGTTGGCTCGAGCTCCTAGTGATTTTGGGCCGAGTGACCAAGTGACAACATATGAGAATTAGTACTTTTACGTACCACACCAAAGCTTCCAAGTTTGTTACAAACTAGGACGTTAATAAGAGTAAAGTAGACACCCAAAAAGTTGCAAGATTATTGTTGCAATACTGGTGCTCACCACTACCTAAAGCTACAAATAGCTCAAACAAAACTACAATGAACACAAAAAAATTAAAATGCCATTAATGCTACATTTGATTATTAATATACAAATTGTCACGTAATTAAATCAAAACTAATTATAAAACAAAGGAAAACAATGCAATATTATAAATCTTTACAAGAGTGTAAGTAAATAACATTATATTCACAACATTGCCTTGACACATTCATAGTTCTTAGTTATCTTACTCTTTCAAAAGCCAACTTAACAATATTGCCAAAGCCAAAACCCATTATCATGGAAATCTTTCGCCACAACAAATTTGCTCATCCATTACAATAGTCCAAATGAAATACAAATTTGTTGTGATCATTCCCTTACGTGAAGCGATATTGTTTTAAACCTATTCTACAGTCCATTTTTTTGTTTCATCCAAAACCTCCTCCTTAATACATAAATGAGCTCAAGTTGAGATAGAGTAAATTTTCACTCTATTAAAGGTTCAATTGAGTTTAATATTGTTGGACAAATTGAATCCCGAAGATATTTAAAATGGAAATTTTGTTATATATTCAAGCCTGATTTTGGGAGCCTATAAAACTAGCATTTAACAATCTCCTTAATGCTTCAAGTATTAGCAGATTGTATTTTGATAGCAGATTGTGTTGTCCTCTTGCCTGGAATGATGGGATTCTTCCTTATTTCATACACAACTAAGCTAAATGCGAGGAATGATATTAATATAATAATGAACTTGCAAAAATATATGCAATCAAAATTGGATCAAACATTAAATTATTTACCACCGCAATAATTTAGAGCCAAAACTACGGCACAGTTATTAGTCTCCAGGTTTGAAAAGTTTCGAAATGAGTAAATGGTTGATATACATGATAGCCATGTTTTTTAACAATCACCAAAATCAAAACTAATATATGAATAAAAAATCAAACATTCTTAAATACATCATACAAATAGATTTAAATACATACACATCTATATTAAATGCAAATATCCATGTATGTTTTATTATGCGAATTAATAATAATGAATATGAAAACTAATGATTTTAAAGCTAGTAAAAGTTATATATATAATATATAACAATTTTATATTAATTATGTATTATTCGATGGAAAATTCTCTTATGTGGATAAAAGTGAACTTTTTAATGGATTGACTGAAAAACAAAAGACTTTTTTTTTTTTGAGAAATTAGGATAGGGAGGAAAGACTTATCTTGAATCCAATGCAAGTTTTCCTATTCTCCTTGCTTCTAAGCTTTAGCTCCAACTCCAAAGACTATTAATGGAATGTGTAAAATAATTATAATAAGCAAGAGAACTACATGATACAAATAGCATAGGCTAATATCTCTAATCAATGAGTCAAGAAAGCATTGAAATACCTTCCTCCTTTACAAGTCTTAAGCATTAGTTCTTCATATCAAGCCTCGAAAATAAGAGAAATACCTTAAAAATCTCTAAAACTCTAGTTTCGACCTTTCTCTTAGCATTACATGTGGTCCCGCACCTATTGGTCATGTCCCCTGCGCACCTGACCACTCTGTATCTGTGTTATGGGTCCGAACCTCTGTAAAAGTTAAAAAGGTGCCAATACATTCTTAAAAACTCACTTTGGATCATTTCTGGAAGCTTCTAGAGGGAATCTTGAGGTGGCAAGTTCACTCCTTGAGGGTTCATGCATCCCATACCTTAAGGAGCTAACCCCTTGATGTGAGGAGCTTATCCCTTTGAAGGATGACTCTATCCCTTCAATGGTGGACCTGTAACCTCCTTGCTTTGAACTATAAAATGAAGCATTAGGCTGGTTACTTGAGAGATTGAAAGCTAAATATTTTTTAGGGTAAATGCTGCTGGAACTTCGTCTTCCTAATTGAGCTTTTGAGAGGAGAGATTACATACCTTTTGATCTCATTTGGAAAAGAGTGAGGCTTGTCAAAGTAGAGGAGATTCTTGTTTGGACTCTGGGAAGAGCTTGTACAACATCAAGGAACCAAAGGTTGTAAAGTTCTTCTATTTCAAAGTTAATACAATCAAGTTTATTTTTCTCAATAAGTTGTGTTTTATGGTTTATTTCATGGATTCCTTGATCACCATGATGAACATGATTTATTATATTATCTATGTAGGTGTTATTTGTTGTGCACTTGTTTGTGATTCTATGTTCTTAAAAGGAAACTTTTTTCGGAGCTGTTGGAGCATGGCTACCACAAATTAGTGTTGGATTTAAGGTACGGTTCAAAACACCTCTTTAGTTTTTATTAATGAATCGCAATATGTTTAGAGAAAGGTAGATTTTCTTGTCTTATTTGTTGCTAGATATCTGTTGATACTAGGGAGATCGGTCTTGTTTGCAAGAACGATTTATCCAGGCAAAAAGGTGCTCCTGTAGAACCTGTAGGTGCTCTTGTAGAAAAAACTTGGAGCAATAATATGGGAGAAATCAATGAAGGACGGTGGTTACGATGCTGTGGGGGCACAAGGAGACTACTGTAACTGATTTATGAGTAGAAACTGAAGGAGAAGGTGGTAAGAATGCTTAGGGAGGAGTACTTATTACCCTTAATGGCTGATTTTTGTTATGAGTGCTGAGCTGGCAAGGTGTACGCTGTCAACATTAGGACCGTTGGTTCATATCTGCTTGGTCATCATGGTCCCTCCTCGTAATCACCGCTCATTATTGCATCATAGTTAACTCTTCCTCGCACTACATGTCCTTGTCTTCCTTTGCGGAAGTTGACTGTGTGCACGTGTGGGTAACATCTCAGTTGAGTGGAGTCAACTAGATGAAGGTGGCCAAGTTAACTAGCCACCTTTCCCTCATTCACCCTCAACCATCTTGTTGCTTTTGCATGACTTCTAATTACACAAATGAAAACAGAGGAGTGAGTTAGTTACTTACGTGTGATCCAAATGTATTTGTTGTGAGGTGATGTGGCTCTCTCTTTGCTGCATGCCTTAATTTATTTTGATGCATGTTGTGCACTTGCTGATGTGTGGTTGTGTCTTGTGCAAGTTCTTCTCTGGTTGGATCTGAGCTTCAGGTGTCTTCTCAACCTTCATGTTTACACTCTCTTACTACTCGTGCTGGATTTTAATGGAATCAACTGTTGTGGATTTGCAGGACAATGATTTGTTTTATCCATATCTCTCAAACGGCAGAATGGATTGACCAGAACATTATTGTGCATGTCTCCATCATCATTATGCACCTCTCCATAGAAACGTTTTGGTCAATGGACTCACGAATGTCGAGAAAAACAAAAAATTGCTGAAGGTGATGGAGGTCTATTTCTTGGAAACGATGCACTTGAATTTTCTGAAATTGCTTGGGCATGTTACCATCATCCATATGCATCTCCCCATGAATCAGTTTCTTAAATGGATGCATGGATATTGAGAAAATTCCAAACTGGCTGAAGGTGATGGAGGCCAATTTCTTGGTAATCATGCACTGGAATTTGCTGAAATTGCTTGGGCATGTTACCATCATCCATATGCAACTTTTTAAATGGATGCATGGTTTTCAAGTTAGGTAAAAAATAAATTTATGCTCTCTGTATTTTTGTATCCTATAGGAAAATAGAGCATCTTGTAATTTTCTTAGGACATCATGGAAAATGAGTGGAAAAAGCTCGAGAATGAGGGGTGGATGGCGAAAATAGATGACGGTGATAGATTGGTATGACTTTGGCCTTGTTGGAGCATTTGAGCGAAGTAGGAGAAAGTCAAAATTTGACTTTTTTTTACTAGGCTTGACCAATTTTCCTTTTCGTAACAACTTGTTGTTGTTGCTTGCAGATGTTGGAGAGTACATGCATGCATGGACAAAGGATTTTTATTTTTTACTTTTTTTTCTATGCCTACTGGCCACCTCAATAAGGTTTTCAATTAGTAGGTCTACGTGGGCACCTCAAATGAGGTTTTCACCTAGGATCTCTTTTCTCTCTTTTTTCTTCTTTCCAACCCATTAACGATCTCATGGAGGTTTTCAATCAATGAGCCATTCTGAGGCAGCTCGAAAGAGGGTTTCACCTTGTATTTTTATTTTTTCTTTTATTTTTAAGTTTTATTTCCTACCCTACCCTACTTGTAAAACAAAATCACTTTCAAGTATAAGAATAATTTCAATGGAGCCATGTGCACATCAAGATGATAGACAAAATGATGTGGAGGCTTGAAATGTATGCTTTGACATGTACTTGGATTTCAGAGACCATATGATTTGACCTTGAAGGGATCAAGAATAGTTGAGGAAGAGAGTGATGCTGCAACTTAGTGACTATCTGGACCCATATTTCAATATAGTTGTGATGTCCTCAGTCATTTTTCCGATCTATATCATTCTTCATGTCTTCTTCTACCAGGATCTTCACATCGTCTTCTTTTTGTTGATTTTTCTCTTGAATACATGGAGGGTTTGTTGTTAACCATGAGGGAGTTCTATCGATCTCTGATTTTGATGTCTTCTCTTCATTATCAATAGCCCATAATTCTTTGATCTTCGCTTCTGAATCTTCTTCTTCTTTATGTGGTACTTCAATGATATCAATATAATCTCTTTTTCGCAATACTCTTCCTGAGCTATGGTGAATACCATTGAGCTGAAGAGGAGTTTTTTGGAAATGTTGTATCTTAGCATTGTAAATGGGTTGACCTACTTCAATGTGTGGGTTTGGAAATAGTGGTACAGGTAGTTGAGTAGGAGTTTATATTTGAGATGGATGTGGATGGGGTTGTGGTTGGGTAGATGGTGGAGGAAAAAGAGTGGGAAAAGAGTTGTATTGGGGCCTCGACCCCTCATGAGATGCATTCCACTGAGGTTATAATTGATCATATGATTGAAATGTATGGGTAGCTAGTTGGGCATGATATTGATATGTGAAGAACTAAGGAGGAGGCATGGACCAGGAAGGATGAGCCAGTGGGCCCGAAGAAGGTATGGAGGTGACATGGTTGGGGTTGTAATATACTTGAGATGCCCCTTGCAACCCCTGCTGGTATGGTTTAGATCAATGTAGCCTCCTTTGGTTTATGTAATAGATCTTTTTAGTAACTCCTTCAACCCCTTGGTATATAGCTTTAAGTCTGCGCAAGGAAGGGCACTTATCTATAGAATGATCTTCTTCGCAGACTGAATAAACCTCTATAGAGTTCAATGGGCATTCATTTCTGGGATGCCTCATGGTGCATCTATGGAAAAAAAAATGACCAAATCCCTCTCTACCTCCTCTTGTTTTTTTTTTTTGATATGTAAGGTATCCGTTTGCATGGCAAGAATTTGCAGCATCTCACTCTTGAATTCTATCAACATATTTCCAGTTTCACCTTTAATGGAAGAGTTGGAAGAAAAAGTACTGCCCCCAACATTTTTGTTTTCGGCCATTGGCTCCAAAGGAATGTTTTCTTCTTATTCTTCCCCTATAATCTCTTCAAATATATCTTATTGTTCACGTAAGGGTTCTTCTTGATCACAAGCAGTGAGAAAGACAGAAGGTTGGCTATGAAGTAGTGGAGGTGTTGGGAAATTTTTTCTTGAGTTATCTCTATTCCTACGAGCCATGAAAGGAAATATTTTTGGTTGGTTTTTGTTTCTTTTTCCCCACACTGAAAGTACCTGTTGTTATCGGGAAATATAATGTCCATGCAGAGCTACTAGTCCCACTAAGATGAGTATCTATCTTAGAAACAAACAAACTAAAGTTACTTTTGTTTTCCTTTATGATAAGTAGATAGGAGAGGAGCAAAGAATACCAAACTCGATCTTTTGTTTGGTTCCTTACTTGTTCCTTCTCCCCTCTGATAGATATTTTCCTCTCCTTCCATGCTTACCTCCTTCAAAGAGTACCTATAAAGTCAAAGCAGAATAATACCTTCAAATTACAGAGATCTACAATCATAAACAATATAGGACTAGATATATATTGACCACACAAATGCATATATCATCAAACATACAAGAAAGTGGAGGAAAACTTGAATAACTTTATTGATAGAAAGATTAGAAGAGAAGATTACAACCCACTGACCTGACCCAGCATCATCCTCCCAACATAAAATCCATTCTTCACCTCATGAAAAGCCTAGATCACCCAACACTATGGTGTTCCACCAGGAAACCAACATCGCTTTCTTACAAGATACAAAATTCCAGTCTCTGGATCTCTGGGATGAGGGATCCATATATAGATGTTTGTAGGGGGGTGAGTTAGCTTCTAGGATTTTTACTAGTGTCCTCTCTCTGATAGTTCTTGGTTCCACTTTGAGATTCATGATCTCTTACTCATCCCTGGATGAATTCAGAGAGGCAAGTGTCACAACAGAAGTTTCTGGAAGATTCCATAACCATCCACCTTACAAATTGACTCTCCCATTTGTCTACTCTCACCCATCACACCCTATAGAAGGGGTTTTCAGTATGCATTGCAACTTGTAAGGACTGTGGACATCACATATCTCCACAATGGTATGATATTGTCCACTTTAGGCCTAAGCCCTCATGGATTTTCTTTTGGACTTACCCGAAAAATGTCTCATACCAATGGAGATATTTGTCCATCCTTATATACCCATGATCCTCCCCACTTCTAGTCAATGTGGGACTTTGGTCGTATACCCAACAATCCTCCCTTCGAACAAAGGACCATTGAGCCTCCCCTCAAACAATTATCCATCCGTCCACTCTCTACCAACTAGGATTTTCCGCTCCAATGCGTTGGAAGCACACGCCTTACATGGAGCACCACCTGCCTCGAGAGCTTCCTCTATCCCAGGTCAACTCCCCTTCACCGTGTTGGGACCAAGACACGTCCATGAAGAATCCAGAGCACACCGCCTGTCTAACCGAGCTCATCCATGGATCCCATCGTGATATTACCGGGGCCCACCACCTTCATTCGGCATTCCGAGGATTCATCCACTTGGCTAACTTCGAAACTTGGCTCTGATACCAAATGTAAGGACTCTAGACACCACACATCTCCACAATGGTATGATATGGTCCACTTTGGGCCTAAGCCCTCATGGATTTGCTTTTTGGGCTTTACCCCAAAAGACCACATACCAATGGAGATATTTGTCCATCCTTATATACCCATGATCCTCCCCACTTCTAGTCACTGTGGGACTTTGGTTGTATACCCAACAAACATTTCAAGGTTTGATGAACTCAATTTTCAAACCGTTCCTTAGTTTGTGTTAGTATTTTTTGATGATATACTAATCTACAGCAAGTCTTGGAAGGATCATGTTGAACATGTTGACAGGGTGCTACAACTATTGGAGGAGAAACAATTATATCCAAAAAGATCCAAATGTTTCTTTGGAGTCCAAGAGGTGGAATATCTGGGTCATATTGTATCTCATGAAGGAGTTAAGGTAGACCCTAGCAAAATTAAAGCCATTAAGGAATGGAGAATCCCCACATCCATAAGCATCTGCGAGGATTTCTCGGGTTGACAGGGTATTATCGCAAGTTTGTTAAGAATTATTGGAGAATAGCAGCACCTCTAACATGCCTTAATTGAAGAAAGATGCATTTTCATCGCGACTCCAAAGCAACAAAGGCCTTCGAACATCTTAAAGAGGCAATGTGCCAAGCACCTATCTTAGCTACACCGGACTTCACAAAAACCTTTATTGTGGAATGTGATGCTTCAGGAAATGGAATTGGTGTTGTTTTATGCAAGATGAAAGACCCATTGCTTTTGAAAGTCGTCCAATCAAGGGAAAGTTTTTACACAAAGCTATTTATGAGAAGGAAATGTTGGCAATACTCCATGCACTTAAGAAATGGCGACCCTACCGAATGGGAAGACACTTCAAGGTAAAAACGGATCATGATAGCCTTAAATACTTTTTAGA
>APFE030061422.1:848-11358 GCA_000404065.3 Pinus taeda | reverse complement strand
TGGTGTTTGATTAAAATGGTGGAGTGTTAATTTTTGGCACGTTGTATTGTTATAGGGTGGTTGTTTAACTGTTGGGCAATATATTATATTTTTAGGTCGCTCGTTGGGTAGGCCGACCTATCTGACCAAGCGGGTTTAATCCCCTTCAACCCCATTTAAATGTATTGTGCCATATATATATGGTCTTTAACCATGTGGCCCATTGGGCTATTTATATAATATATTAAGTTGGGGGTTGGTGGGGGTGGCGACCCGCCACCCCATATTATTTTATTTTATTTTATTTTATTTATAAACACCAACCATTAAAAATTCGTGGAACAGTTTGTGGGGGTCATAGGAAAAATTAAAGAGGCGAAAAATTCATCAGTTCCATTCACCGCAAAGTGAAAAATTTTCGCCCCATTAGTGGGCACCAAATTCAACGACTTCCACTAAATTTAGTCAGACCTCCAAATTTAGTTAGTGACTTGCTAAATTTAGCTAGTGGGGCCAAGTTCATTTGCTGACTGGTCTGCCACATTAGATCTGTGGGTCCAACTAGGTCTGCTAACTTCACTGCACATATCATTTGTGCATCCTACCATGTGGAAAAAGGTTGACTTTAACTTTGACGTTGACTCTTTTGTTGATTGGTACAAACTTCAAATTGCAATAAATTTCTCATATGGACACAGATTAATGCATTGTTTGCGTGGTTGGAAAGATATCGCTGAGATCTATGAGTTGGTTCTATTTTCACTACATTTTAAAGACTTTGATTTTTGAGCCTCTCTAAAGCCACCTAGATCACTCCTCCCCACTGAGGAGATTTTGGTCCTACAAAAGCATGAACACAATTTGCAATCTGATGTACTCCCTTATTTGCACAACAAGTTCCCTAACATGCAACACTTCCTTCTCCTTCACCTTTGTATTTTTGAGCCATAAGTGATGAACTGACACCTATACTCTATGCAAATCTTTAGTAAAACTTGCAAAATACATGTTCCTACAAAATCAAACATGACCCAAGCAACCCCATACTTTCGAAGAGTTTATAACACACCCATTGTTCAAGTTTACGTTAGAATCATATAAAAAACCATAACCCAAACCATAAACTAAAAGAACCAAAAATATTACCATGTTTCTTTCATAACTGATGGTAAACACTTCATCACTTTTACAATTATTTCACAACATGTGATTTACAAAAATGTGGCCATGTTTTACTACTTAAAAATTCTACCCATATCATACCCAACCAAGTGAATGGTTTCTCTTCTTGTAGTTAGCTTTCTCATTGATCAAGTTCATTAACTGTTCCTTCGCAGGTGCTTTGTCCTTCCTCAGATGCTACTTTGGATGGAGCCTCCAACATGTGCCGCTCTGATCTCCACCTTTGTTGCAATGGTTGAAAAAGTTCTTCTTCTACCATAATTTTTTGTTCTTCTCCCTTCTTTAATGTGGATGTTGGCTTGAGGGGGCCTGACCCAGGTTCAGTAGTAGTTAGACAAACAAATCCCTACACTACTAGCCCTTTCGGAATCAGCCCACGAAGCGTGGACTAAACTCTCACCCTAAGCAGTATGGGGGGATGCTGGAACCAAGTTTCCGCACCCTTGATATGGTTTTGATGTCTGTTTATTCCAGCTAGACCTGCCTTCACACAGGTTGTTTAACCCTCTATTCCACCCTTCAGTACCTTCTCAAAAGGGTACAATCAGCTTCCACACAGCCCTAACCAGGGGCTAAAGTCCTTTTGTGTTGCCAGGGCAGCAAAATACGATATCTCCCAAACTAGGCTAAGTGGTTTTCTTATCTTATTAACAGATCTTAGTTAGATTCACATAAACAGATGTTCTTACTTACATTCACTTAATCAATACATTTAAATACATTTGCACATCATATAAGCATTATAAGTGAAATTCATACCCAATATAACATATGCATAAAAAGGAAAGAAAGACACAGAAATTGCAGAATACTTCTCTTTATTGATAGTTCCGAATGATTACAAACTTGACCTGCCCTGCGCACTCAGCTATAGGGCTCCGCACACTCAGTTTCGGACTTCTAGGCCTCTATGCACTTAGCTGCAAAGCCTCTACTTACGCTACGACCCAACCTAGACTTTTGTTCTAAAGATATGACTCAATTATTCATGATTCTTCATTTTTTTTTCCTACTACTTAGATCTTAGCTCTATTTATACAATCCCATGGTCCGCAGACCATGGGTAGATCTTTTACAACTAACATTACATTACCAAATAAGGGCAGACAACCCTACGTGCTCCGTGACCACAAAATGCGGAGTCTTTACATTTGGATTACAAAATTGGACCAAAATATAGGCTTTTAGCCCCAAAACTGCCCTTGGGGTATCCCACGCCCAATAGGCCCCCAACACAAACATCATGACTCGCCCTTGAGTCACTTTGCAGGTGCGAAGATCTTAGCGCAAAGACCTCGCAGCTCCATTTGGATCACCGCAACTTCGGCAGTGCACTGAGCTTCTGCCTACTGGACTTCTTCCACTCGTTGTTCAGTGACTATCGTTGAATTTCTACCCTGAATATTCTCCTAACTTGCCTGTAGTTGTGTGATCTTTCCTTCAATGGAGGTTGTGATCGTATAAACCTCATCTATACATGGTTGTAGGTGCACTTTTAATACTGTTCCTTTGTGCCGAGCGACATCTACTTATTCCTTGAGCACCTTTGCCTCTTGCATTCGTGCAAGCCTTTGCGTAAGGGCAACCATCTACACAGTCCCTTTGACCTCATCGTATTTTTGTTGTAGCTCGTGCACCTCTATCTCTAGGCACTAGACATTTGGGTCCTCCTATAGAGTGGTCGGGACCTTGAATGCCTGTTCAAAATGTTGTGTGAAATCTACCACTGCACTGTCAACCATCACTATTGATGTTGTAACATCGGTGGTACGTTGTTCCCCAACTTCTGGTGGAGTTGAATGTTGAGCCTTCAACTACAATTCTACAATCTGGAGGTTCAGCTCTAGCTGAACGCTGGCCATCTCTTCTCGAGCATCGCGCACCCATGTTGCTAACTTGTGGACGCGTGCCTCCACCAGTTCTTTTGCCTAAATGTCCAACTCCGGTACCATCCAACAAACTTCCTCTACTACCTGCATAATTTGCTTATTCTGCTCCATTGCCTCGTTGCCCTGTAGGCCCAACTTCTCGATGTTGATGTATTGCTCACTCATCACCTGTAGAGCATGATTCTCCCTAGCTCAAAGTTCTACGGTGACTCCATCCTGCAAGAGGTCCCAATCTTCAAACTTCAGTGCAGGAACCCGCCCTAAGTGCAACCCCTCAAAAACAATGTCATTTGGGAGTAGCGGAGTTTGCGAAGAGCCCTTGTTCTCATC
The DNA here is from genome assembly GCA_000404065.3 of Pinus taeda. NCBI lineage: Eukaryota > Viridiplantae > Streptophyta > Pinopsida > Pinales > Pinaceae > Pinus > Pinus taeda. The sequence goes on along the minus strand of APFE030061422.1, from coordinate 7,978 downwards.
TATGTCCTTCGGTACCTTGGCTTTACCCTTGCACAAAGGAACATATTCTAGTAACTAGGAAATAAGGTCTGCACCCTGGGTTTCAACTTCCATTTCCATGTCCTCCTCATCCACCAGGATTTCTTCAAATTCTTCCTCGTCGACCTCGAGATTAATGGCCTTCCCCTTTTCCTGCAAGGTGAGCTTGGTCCTTTGTGGGTTTCTAAGAAAGACGCTTACTAGGATCATAACCTACTTATCCTTCTTTGGTCTTGGTGTTCTGGGTGATTTAGGGACTTCAACTATCACTCTGGTACTCCCTAGGGCTTCCACTACCGCAATTTCCTACGCAACTTCCTCAGGTGTTGACATCATTCTAGTTAGGAGGTCCTGCGTCTCCTTCAGAAATGTTTCAAACACTGAACTTGCTCTCAAAGCCTCAAAATTCGTAAGGTCCATACACACTTGATATCGCAAAAACTGAATTTTCAAAAATCTAATTGTTTTTCGCTGGAAAACCACTTGTAATTTATAGGGATTTTGAATTCAAATTCGAACGTTCCCCCCAAATTCGGCCCATTAAGGCTATATTGGTAGCATATTTTCAAGAATCTAACCCATAAATTTCACCTTAAATGCCTGCTACCCACTCCATTTGGCCTCAAACCAACCATCAAATCATGAATAGTGACTTTAACGGTCACTTTCCAGTGGACCTATGCACCAACGCAGCTGTCTTCGCATTGTCGCGGACCCTGTGACACTTCGTTGCTTTGTGCAGTCCTGACATAGCGCAACTCCCCAACCTGAGTAGTGTAATTTATAGTCCCACGCCTCCATTCCGCTACCTGGAATGCTAAGACTATGCTACTTTCATTTAGTCACATGTAGGGCTTCAAGCGACTACCATTCACCTTTCCTGGGAAGGGTTCTCCATTTAACTTGACCATCTGTACTGCACCACTGTTGCTAATATCCTTAATAACATATGGCCCTAACTAGTGCATCCTGAATTTTCTGGGGAATTTATCAAACTTACTATCATACAACAACACCAAGTCATTTACCTTAAAGGTGCGCAACTTAATATATCGGTCATACCACGCTTTTTCACATTGTTTTTTGGACCTGCTAGTGAAATTCAGCCAAAAATCTTTCTTCTTCAAGCTCATCCAACTGCGTGAGCCTCTCTTCCATGGCTCCGAGATCCGTCATACTTGTGAGCAGTGCTATTTGCAAACTAGGCACAATGTATTCCATAGGCATTACCGCTTCAACTCTATATACCAACCTAAAGGGTGTCTGTCCCGTTAGCTTCTTGCATGTCATCCAATAATCCCATAACACTGCAGGTATGCGTAGGTCCCAATCACTTTGTTGAGCATTGCATACCTTGGTTAGCATGTTTTCAAGCACTTTGTTGAACGCCTCCACTGTCCCGTTAGTCTGTGGGTGATAAGGTGTGCTCTTTTGGTGATAGACCTGAAATTCCTCCATTAGTGCGTTGATCGTCTCATTCAGGAAGTGGGTACCATGATCGCTCATCAAGATCTTCGAACATCCAAATCGCGTCAGTGCATGTTCAAATAGAAACTTCACGGCAGTCACGCCCGTGCAATCCTTCACCAGCTGCGCTTCTGCCCAACAAGTCAAGTACTCTGTCGCAGTGATAATGTAAACCGTGCCTGTCTTTCCTTGAGGTTGAATGGGTCCTACAAAATATATTGCCCATTTTTCGAAAGGTTGCAATGTCATTTGTGGATTCAAAGGCATTTCATCCCTCTGTGATGGCCCGCCTGTTCTTTGACATACATAACATGCCTTGCAATATGCTTTTGAATCCTGATGAAGGGTTGGCCACCACAAACCTACGTGTAGAATCTTCTACGCAGTTGATCGCCTTGCATAATTTCCTCCCGCAGCACCCCCATGAGGGTCCACGAGGATGTTGCTTCATTCAAACTCAAGTACATACCTTCGCAGTATTTCATCATTCTCCATCTTGTATATATTCCCAACAATGATAGAGAAGTTTATCGTGCGCACCACTAATTCCTTCTTTTCTGGACAAATTATCCTTTCAGCATAGTTCTAGTTGTTAGAAAGTGTATTATATCCTCGAAATGTCCATCTGCGATGTGCACATCAAAGAGTTGTGCGTTAGGTAATCCATCCTCCAAATTAGTGGGTTCCACATCTGTCTTGATGCATGACAAGTGATCTGGTCCCGCGTTCAATCATCCAAGCTTCACAACAAGTTCAAAATCGTACTCTTGGATCAATAAGAGCCATCTGCAAATTTTGCCCCCAACACAGGCTAAATTACCAGGTACTTTGGCATGGAGTACAAGTGCACCTGCTGAGGTTGTAGCTTTCCTTCATAGGCCTACATCCATTTGGCCAGATGCTTGCGCAGATCATCCTACCCATCATACTTGTCTGCCAGTCGCATCTTAGGTTTCCCAAATCATTCTCTCATCATCCTTCTACATTCGCACCAATCATCAAAGCTTCCTTTGTGGATACCCCACCATCTTGCGAGCGTAGTACGTAGTACCTAGTCCAAGGCTTGGAAGCATTGTTTTTCCGACACCTCCCTTTCAAATGCATCCAAAAAGGTATCTACCTCATTTAGAAAATCATAAGTAGGAATATTTCTTACTTCTGACAAAACACAGCGTAGCAACCGGGTCATCATGTTGCAATTCTGTGTAGTTACTTCATGTAACTGATTCTGCCAGTGTTTAATTTCTTCATCAGAGTCCGAAGTGTAGGAACTCTCGCGCTCCCATGTAATCCTTCCATCCGCGGTGGGATTCACCCAATCTTGGTCTCACATTGTTATCTTATAGATGCAATCCAGATCATCATCACTCTCATAGTTGCGGACTGGTTCCGTATATCACAATCCTTCAGAAGGATCTAGGGGTATTATTACACGTAGTTACTTCTTCTCAAAGATCATTTTTCGCTTCTTCAGATTGATTACTCCGTTCATATCAGTAGCCCAGTCAATTCCCAGGAGTGCATGGTAGGTATTGTTTTCATCAACAATCTCTTTTACTTCCAAATCTACCAGCGTGCTTGCTCCCTCAATATCCAAGGTTACTCCCTGTAGCCGCCCCATGGGTATAATTTTCTTTTGATTCACCATCCTCAGCTGAATCGGAGACCATTGCAGCATAAGTCTCCCCATTCACTCCCATGTCTATTTTGGTTGAACATTCACATCTGATCCAAAATCCAGAATGACTTGATCCATTTCATACTCTCTTATTTGTGCAGTCAGCCTCATCTACTATCCCATCCTCATCTTATACTTGCCAATATTTCGTACTACACGCGGTTCACCTAGCATGGTTCCAGCGCATCTATTGATGAGCTCTTGTAACCCTTTCATAGCCTTACTGTCATGTAGTAAGTTCATACAGGTTTCTAGGAAAGTTGTGAGCCGAGATGGGTCCATCTCCGGCTCTAGTTTATCTTTACTTTCTGACGTGGAGGCCTTAGTGAATCTCTTCTTAGCTTCCATGAAGTTTTCATGAGCGCATTCCAAATCAAACTCAGTTTCTTTTGTCAGGGCTTTGCGAACCCATGTGCCATCTTCTAGATGTTTCCCCTTGTCATCTCCTGTTGTGATTCCACTTTGGAGCACTATATTTACGTTCAGATCTTCCTTGCATGGCTCAAAGCTCATCATCTACAGGTTCTAAGTCAGGGGAGGTGGTAGCACCCCTTTGTCTCATATCCTAGCTATCAACGTAGGAAAATCTTCTACCTCATGATCAAACAAGGTGCAATACTTGCATGACGGATGTGTTGGATTAGTGCAATCGTAGGCATAGTGTCCTAGCCCTCTGCAATTGTACAAAATAAACTATCCTAAACCTCTATTAGGTCCTCCTCCACCTTGGCCTCGTTTGCACCCCTAAAATCCTATCCGCGCCATCCCTGTATTTTGGTCAAGGGACCACATTTTGGCTTGAACCCTATAGGTGGGTGTTATGTCCATTATCAATTCGTAGCTCTTGCAAGTACACTCGTCATGTCCAAATGACCTACAAAAGTTGCAGAACAACTGTTGCAGTGTTTGCACATGATTCTGTAGCAAGTGACAGTTATCTGTGGCATTTTTTCCGGCTACCTAATAGATAACACACCACAAAGCAGGCACCGCACTAGGTCATGCTTGAGCTTCCAGCCTTAAAGGCATCGGTCCTCCTCCTGTAAGGTAATTTGTAAAGACCAAGCAATGGTGTTTGTCATAACCCTGACTCTTGCATTTCAAACACCATAATTCTTCATGTAGCTATGGCCGAACTATCTTGTCCTGCTTTAGACTTTGCATCTAAAGGCACAAATTCTTCAGCTACGCATGGATTTGCTAGACTCCTAGATTAAGATCCTGCATTGGACTCTCGTGCAGTTGCATGGAAACCTCCAAGGCCTCTGCCTGAGTTGTTATCTTCTATTGCGACAATGCACTCCTTAAGTGTGGTAGTAGCGAAGCCACAAACCACTCGCGATGTTGTCCATTTTTCAAATTCATGTTGGCTTCACGAATTGTACATTTCAGCCTATGATCCAGTTCCCAAGGTGTCTCACCTGGTTGCATCGTGATCTCTTTGAATCCCAAAATTGATTGCGCTTCAGATTTAGGCGTGCTAAATTCCCTATTTAGTGCTTCTTCGATGTCAACTACTCTAGAATTCGGGTTATCGTTGGAGTACCTAATATACCAGGTTAGCATGTGATCTTGTAGAGTGCTAACTAGTGTCACTTTCTTTATATGGTCATCTGTAACACCTTGAGCCTCCCATACATCCCTCACAATGAAACAGAATTGGTCCGGGTCCTCATTTCCCAAGCCTTTGAACAAAGGCAACTTCACTGTGTTTGCCATACTGAATCGCGGTGGAGGTGGAGGTGGTATGGGTGAAGTTGGAGGTGATGGTGGTGAAGCTAGTGGTGGTGTGGGCAGAGGTGGTATTTGCGGGAATCCTTGTTTTATCAACTGAATAACACTTCGCGGAGAGACCTTCGCGATCCCTTCTTCGTTCCCTCATGGAGGTGAAATCAAGGGGCTATGCTCTAGACCTTTATTTCCTTCATTTCTATAAAATTTTCTGCTTCACGTAGCTCTGAACATTAAGGTAGCTGCATAACCCGCTTTTCGCACAACAAGATTTTAATCCAAGTATTCAAATATTTCACATACTTACCTCGCGGTCCTTTGAAAAAATGTCGCTCTGCCTCGCTATCGCTGACTGAGGTGTCAACCTTGAATTCAGTCACAAATCCTCCTATGACGCAATCGAGGTAATGATCGATAATGCGGGCGATCTTATCCTCTGATGCTTCCAACCTTCGCACTAGCTCTAGGGTCCACACAATAGGACCATCAAGTTTCCACCTTCCTTGGCTATCTGCTAGCTTCGTGATCCACTCATATAGCTCAGTAGGAAAGGAGGTGAAAAAGATTTTGTGGATCTTCATGTGTAGGTACCTGTCTAGCCACTGTTCTTTTCATAGTCGTGTGTTTATGTTTTCCTGTTCCGCGGAATCGTGGATCCTTTTGTCCAACCAACCTTCGATTTCTTTCTTAGTTGGATTCCAGTGACACGACATCACACATATCTTATGTAGGTTCTGGTCCCAGCAACAGAACCCTTTGTTGGCTTAAGGGGGCCTGACCTAGGTTCAATGTTAGTTAGACAAACAAATACCTACACTACTGGCCCTTTCGGCATTAGACCGTGGAGCTTGGATTGAAGTCTCACTCGAACCAGTATGGGGGGATGTTGGAACCAAGTTTCCGCACCCTTAAGATGGTTGTGATGTCGGTTTATTCCAGCTAGACCTGCCTTCATGTAGGTTGCTTAACCCTCTGTTCCACCCTTCAATACCTTCACGAAAGGGTACGATCGGCTTCTGCATAGCCCTAACCAGCGGCTGATGTCCTTTCACGCTACTAGGGCAGCAAACTACGATATCTCCCAAACTAGGCTAAGTGTTTTTCTTATCTTATTAACAAATATTAGTTAGCTTCGCATAAATAGATGTTCTTACTTGCGTTCACTTAACCAATACATTTACATACATTCGCGCATCATATAAGCATTATAAGTGAAATTCATACCCAATATAACAGATGCATAAACAGGAAATAAAGACACAGAAATTGTATAATACAGTCAGTTGATGCATTAATGCATCCAACTAGTGATACTCCAGTTAACTGAAGATTCCCTCATTAGAAACTCATGCATGTCTATTTTGAGAAAGACCCAGTTTAGATTAATGTCAAGGACAGTGTACTATCAGTTGCATGTGTTTTCTTATAAAGGAAACTCATGCATGCAGTTAAGGTATTCATCTTTGAGGATTGCACAATTTTAAAGTGTTATGAAAACAGCTCACAAAAAGATAGAAAAGATAGTTAAATGCCTTAGAATTCAACCTCTTCGAGGGGTCAACCTCCTTTACATTACACAAATGAACAATTGTTGGATGATTCAAATGACAAAACCTCCTTTCTATATATAGGAGTCTAAGGGGTCATAATATAACCAAGCCAGCATAACAATAATAATATAAAGGCACAAAAATAACAATAGAGGGATTCTATGGGGCACAGTAATAACAATATGGGGATAATAGGGGCACAACAATATTAATAAGGGATACAACTACAATAGTAATGGCAGCATCACTAGTATTATAGGGATCTAACATGCCCCTCTCCTTCAAAAAAGTATTGTCGTCAATGCTTGAGTAGTTTTGGATGCTTCTGTATAAAATTCTCATCCTCCCATGTGGAATCTTTGGTGGATAAGTTCTTCCACTTGATGAGATACTCCGAAATGGATCGATTTCGTAGTTGTCGAGTTCTTGTTTCTGTCACTGCTTCTAGTTCTAATATAATTTTTCCTTCCTCGTCAAGTTCTGACAATATTGTTTGAACTAGGAGCTTGTTGCCTATAACCTTATTTAAACATGAAACATGGAAAACTGGGTGCACTCTAGAAGTTGCAAGAAGCTCCAATTTGTATGCCATAGTACCAATCTTTTGCAACACCTTGTAAGGACCATAATACTTTGGTGATAATTTATTATCCTTCTTAGCTTGCTTGAGGGACATTTGTTTATAT
>APFE030061412.1:0-15826 GCA_000404065.3 Pinus taeda | reverse complement strand
TTATAATAAAGAGAGTTATTCTGGAATTACATGTGTATGAGCTATTTGACTTCTGTTATAAATGTATGTGACTATGCTGTAATGAATAATGGGATTATGCTTTAAATGTTGTATTGATGCATGAATCTATAGGTTTCTCTTTGTTGTATGGACAGAAGTAGGAATATTTGTTTACGTGAGGATAATCATAAATACATGTTAAGGTTGTCCAATACTTAAGCTAATATGAGTAAATACAGAAGTAAGAATAATTACAGAGGCGCGTAAGTCCCTCATCTACCTATTTAGGGTACGCGAAGGATGGTCATAGACCTTCACGAAGGTCCAAAGGACAACTAAGGAAAGTATATTGATAAGCCCTAAAGGGTTTATGGATCTATGTGAAGGCATAATTAGGGTATAAAATGACATCACAACTATCTCAAGGTGTGGAAACTTGGTTCCTGCATCCCCCCATACTGCTTCGGGTGAGACTTAAGTTCACGCTCTACAGATTGATTCCAAAAGGGTCAGTAGTGTAGGGTTTGCTTGGCTAATTAACGTTGAACCTAGGTCAGGGCTCATCAAGCCAACAATCCTATTCTTTACAATTAACAAGTTTTGTGGTGCTTATAGATTGTCATTCTATCTTAGCACATGCATTATCACATATATATAATTCAACTTAGCATGGAAAATTTGATAGAGTTTAATTGCTCAATATATTAATGTTATGTAAAAAGATTATATAGTCTGGATGCATCAACTTCACCCCTCTACCTTTAAATTTTGTAACTTTACATCATTGAAAGTATGGAAAGATGGAAAATGAACAATTATTCACACAGTACCCTAATAATGTAAACAAGTTTTTGGTTAGTAGTAGATTGATTAAGCTTAATTTTGTCTATATCTCATTATTTAATATAGCTGCTTAAATGAGTTAACTTCTTTATTAGTCACACGATTAAAAAAAATGTCTTAGAGTTCTAATAATATATAAAATAAAGATACATGTAATTTATATAAATAAAAGTTATGATAAGAATCATTTTAAGCTAAGTTTGTAAGGCAAAACACTTATCCTATAAAAAATTATGTAGTCCAATATAGTACCTATGTTAAGAATTAGTAAACATAAGTAAAAAAACAAATTAAATAGAGAAAGCGAGATTAAGAAGTGGTTGTGGTAGCCTGCAACTTGTGAAAGGTTTGAAGTTGGCGCCAAGTTTGGTTTTAGGGTTCTATGACGGGTCGTGCAGGGGGGAGCGCTGCTCCCTCCTACAGTCAAGCCGTCACAGAGGGAGACAAGGACGTAGGAGGGAAGCAATTCAAAACACCGATGGAAAAGATTTCAGAAACAAGGAGCAAGGAAACAGTGGGAAGGAATGAGATCCAGAACTAGGAAGAAAAACAACAGAAACCGAGTCAAGAAAGGGAGAAGGTAGGCAGTAGCAGGAAAGTGCCTCATACGAAAACTACGGGAGTCTGCAAACCCAAATCGAGCATCATCCTTAGGGTCATATTAAGTGATCTAGTGATTCATGTACACAGAGATCATATGAGAGAACATGCGATCATCTGCAAGTTCATGGGGTTATGGCCATTTATACATCTGGATTAGGAGCCATTGGAAGCCCAAGGGAGAAATACATTTGCATCTGGGTTCTAAGGGCTTCTTCACGGTGGTGTTTGCAAGCCTAAAGGACAAAGATAGAGTGTTTGAGGGGGGACCTTACTTCTATGCTGCAGCAGGACTCTACATGTGTCCTTGGACAATGAAATTTGTGCCGGAACGTGAAACATTCACATTCATACCGGTATGGATCAGGCTATACTCATTACCTCTAGACTATTGGCAACGAGAGTCCTTGAAAACTATAGGCAATAAGCTGGGGCATTTTATGAAAATATCAGAGGCAACTCTCAAAGGTAAATATACCTCCTTTGCCCGAATATGTGTGGAAATGGATCTATCTGGAGCCCTTTCGAATGCAATAATCTTAGAAGTATATGATGAGGAATGGGTGCAAACAATAGACTATGAGCACATACCATTTAGATGTCGCAAATGTCATGACCATGGCCATCTATTTAGGGACTGCCCCACAAACAATGTGGAAAGCAATGGGAAAACCTCTGTGGACAAAGATCATGAGGGTTTTACCAAGGTTGGGGGCAAAGGGAAAGTGGGTAAAAGATCACATAAGAAGACAAGTGAAGACAAATAGACAAGACACAATAGTTTCAAAATCCCATAGCAAGTAGAGGAGAGCGTGGAGACAACCCAAGTCAAGGAGAATGTTCCCAAGGAGCAAGATATGGAAACTGAAATGGAGGATATCCTAGTAAACAACCAACAAATAGAGGAGCTACAAAGCTGCATGGAGATCAGCAAGGACCATGAGATGACCCCAAGTGAGGCAGGTAAGGAGGATCATGAACTGCAGGAGATTCTAGACAGGGAAAATCTAGATCTAGAACAGTTTCTAGAACAAGGAAAGAACAAAGGAGTGGACTCATTACCAAAAGAAGATTATGATAGAGTCCAACAACTCTATCTGTGGAGGGCACAATCGAAGGGAACTGGTGTCAATAGAAACCACGTACGCCAAGAGCAGAGTGGGGTCAAAATGATGGAGAACTTGTAGACACTATCTCCAAAAAACTGAGGAAGGAAAAGAGGAAGGAAAAGACAAAATGAATTGCTAACTGAATGTGGGAAACTATTGATAAACTCAGGTAAGATGAAAGATCTTACCAGCTACTATTTTACCAAACTTTCTTAATGAAGCTTACAACTTGGAATATTAGAGGTTTAGGTAGTAGAAGGAAACAGAGAAATCTCAGCAATAAAATAAAAGAAGTAAAACTAGATATGATCTTTATTTAGGAGACAAAATGTTCTATGGAGAAATAAGAGAAATTTGGTTAATCAAGTATGATTATTTGGAAGTTAAAGATAATAACTCTGTAGGTGGGATTCTCACGTTGTGGGATCCACAGAAATTGGGAATACTGGATGCTAAAGCGACTAGGAACTATCTTTCTTTGGTGTGTAGTCCTGTAGGTGACAAGGAGACTTACATGATAACTAATGTATATGGCCCTCAATAACAAGATGATAAAATCAAGCTGCTCACCTCCTTGGAAGGTCTCAAAGCACACTATCCCAATATACCCTGGATACTTGCAGGAGATTTCAATATGATAAGATCTCTCTAGGCAAAAAGAGGAGGCACTAGACAGCTTGGCAGAGACTCTGAAGCCTTCCAATATTTCCTCATGAACATGGGACTAGTGGATACCGATACTATAAATGGAACCTTCACTTGGAACAACAAAAGAGGAGGGGTTTCTCAAGTGGCATCTAAACTGGATAGGTTTGTCGTTTTTGAGGATCTTATCCTCACATGATCAGCCATTACAGCATCCATTCTGCCCTTTGGAGGCTAAGATCATTGGCCCATACAACTAGAAGCTTCCTTTATGGGCACTTAGAGGAATAGGCTTTTCAGATTCGAAAATTCCGGGCTCTCTCACCCCAATTTCAGCAGTAACATTGCCAATTGGTGGAAGGAGGGTTTGAATAATTAGGGTACCAAGATGTACATGCTCTAGCAAAGAATAAAACACATTAAATCCAAACTTAAGGACTGGAACAAAAAAGAATTTGGGGATATTATAAAGGCCAGAATGAGTACTGAACAAAAACTCCAGGAAATCAATCAGATCAACATCATAGAGAGCTTCAATGAGGAAAGACAGAACCTAACTGATTCTCTACAGGAAGAATGGGAGGAGCATTGCCTACAAGAGGAAACATTTTGGAGATAGAAATCTAGAATTCAATGGATCGAAGAAGGAGAAAGGAACACTAAGTTCTTCCACAAATCCACTATGGCCCACAGGCCACATAATAGAATCACAAAGCTAAAGGATTCTCAAGGTATGGAGTTTGTTGCACACAAGGACATGGAATCAACCCTAGTACAACACTTCTCTCACATTGCAAAGGAGCCTATGGAAGACAGATCTAGGTTCATTGACAAGATCACCCTACACATTCCCAATTTGGTCACTAGCAAGGACAACCACAATCTCAATAGGCCAGTCTTGGAAGAGGAAGTCAGTGAGGTGATCAAGGAAATGCAAAATGGAAAAGTAGAAGGCCCAGATGGTTTCAATGTGGATTTCTTCAAAGCCTGCTGGGATACAGTCAAACATGACATCCTAGAGGTAGTGGAAGACTCAAGACAACAAAAAAAGGTTCTGAAAGCTTTGAATGCGACCTTTATAGCCTTAATCCCCAAAAAGGAGAATGTTATTACTCTGGATGGTTTAGGCCCATCGCCTTATGTAATGTGGTGTATAAAATCATCTCCAAAGTGATAGCCAATAGACTCAAGCCACTGCTACCTTCGCTCATCTCAGAAGAGAAAACAGGTTATGTGGAAGGAAGACAGGTTCTCAACAACATCATCCAAGCACATGAGGTGGTACACTCTCTCAAAAGCAACAAGCAAGCAGGTATGATCATTCGATTGGACCTTGTGAAGGCATATGACAAACTCAATTAGTATTACATTAGAGCCATTCTAAAAGCCTATGGCTTTAACCAAAATTGCATAAGATGGGTTATGGCACTAGTCACCTTGACTAGTTTCTCCATTCTACTTAATGGACCTCCCTCTTAACAATTTTACACCCTCCAGAGGGCTCAGACAAGGTAATCTGCTCTCTCCCTTCCTCTTTGTCCTCATCATGGAAGGGCTTGGTAGGGCAATCAAATTGGCAAATGTTGAAGGTAGAATTCAGGGAATCAAGCTCACCCCGGATGGAGAGTAACACTCATCAACAATTTGTGGATGATACTATGCTGCAGGGTGTACCCACAATTAGGGAGGCAAGGGTAATCAAAGAGATCTTAAATGATTTCACTATGGCAGCAGGCAAAGAGGTAAGCCAAAACAAGTCCAAAGTTTTCTTCTTTAACATTAATATTTCTATACAAAGAAATATCACCAGGATTATTGGTTTTCAAAGGGAACAGTTTCCCTCCAAATATCTTGGCATTCCTCTCACTGACAAACCTCTATGTAAGCAAATATGGGAACCAATTCTAAAAAAACTTCAGGACAAAATTAGCAATTGTACATGCAGTGCTTTAAACTTTGTAGGGTGATTGGTGCTCACTCAGGTGGTATTGCAGGCCATTCCCATTTTCATGTTTGCATCTATCCCTGCTCCTCAAGGTATTAAGCAACAAATAAGAAGCATTCAAAGAAACTTTCTATGGGGCAAAGGGGAAAAGAAAAATAAGTGGGCTCTAGTTTCCTGGGACAATCTCTGCAAGCCCAAAAGCCATGGTGGTTTGGGGTTGGAAGATCCAGAAACTCTAAGCCAAGCTTTGGGAGCCAAGCTCTGGTGGCAATGGATCAAGGAGTCGAGAGCACCCTGGGCCAAGCTTTGGACACAAAAGTACACCAAGCACTAGTAGGAACAGGATCACATTAGAATGATCAGACAAATTAGGGGCTCACACATCTGGAACCTTGCGTGGAAGAACAAAAGTATTGTTCAGCAACATTGTTTTTGGGAAATTAGAGCAGGGGACCGAGCTCACTTCTGGGAGGATAGTTGGCAACAGGAACCCATCCTGAACAAGATTGATCTAGCGGCCCTTAAGAGAGACACAGACAGCAAAGGTCTTTTATTAGTAAAAGATTTTTGGGATCAAGGGAGGGACAAGGAAAAATGGAGGAAATGGAAGGACCTAAGTTACAATGAAGAGAGCCCTTTGAAGGCCATGGCAGAGGTTCTTGCCAAGGATTTAGAGCAAAGAAGGATTCTGGTTTCCTCCTTACCTCACTGATTAAGATGGGCAAAGAATAATGAAGGCAACTATAACCTCAAAGAGGCTAAACAGGAAGTCACATGTTTTAACTTTCTAAATGCTGAGAAAGTATGGCAGGACTTGTGGCAAACTCCTCAATGGATGAAAATAAAATTGTTTATCTGGCTTGTCCATCAAAGGAAAATTCTCACTTGGGAAAACCTTCTTAAGAAAGGTTTCATTGGCCCCTCTAAATGTCACCTTTGCAGATCGCATGAGGAAACGATTGAACACCTTTTAAATCTGTGTCTCTGATAAAATTTGGGATTGGGTGGCCTCTAGCTTCAGATAGACAGACAAGGACAGGCTCAGTATATCCAATACTTTAACAAACTGGAGGAAGAACTTCTCAGAGAATGAGATCATCAACAAGGCCTGGATGCTTGTACTAGGCTTTGTCATCTGGAATATTTCGAAATAATGTAATATGCGGATCTTTAAAAATAAATCCAGAGAGACCCTACTTATCATCAATCAAATATTGAAATAGCTCAAGGAAACATTTAGGAGCATTCTGAGAACAAATCCTTTGAATCCTCCTCTGCCTCATGAGGTACACATTCTTACTAATCTGGGTCTTCAATCCATCAACCCTTAAGGAATAAAGAAGAACGTGAGAACAATAAACTCAGGGGATAGGGGTTGGTAGCCCCCTCCACAGGGCTTCTTCAAATTAAATATTGATGGAGCTTCTAAGGGAAATCCTGGGAAAGATGGCTTCGGGGGTGCCATCAGGGATCTGGAGGGGCTTACAAAATATATTTTCCGTGATCACTTGGAAACGGGTACTAATAATATGGCTGAACTTTTGGCACTAGATCAATGTATGGAGATCCTGGTGGAAGTAAATTTACAGAATGTTATAATTGAAGCAGATTTATATTTGGTCATCAAAGTAGCCAAGAAGATTCAAAATGGAACCTCGCCAGATAAAGTGTTAAAGCACTAAAAGCTGCTGCGGGTGTTTCACTGTCTCCACTCTCACTTATAAATACTTAAAACGATAAGATTTGTTCATGTTAGAAGGAAGGCAAATATGCTTGTAGAATAGGTTGGCCAATGAAGGAGTGACTAATAAGGATAGGGATTCTCGGTATCCATGGGAGCTACTTCCTGCCGGGAAGCTGCGGGAGGATTTTTTCACTTTGGAAAATGCAGATTGGGATTTATGGATGGACAATGCAGATACTGGAGAAAGGGCAGGTTGTTGATGGCGACTCCAGATGGATAGCTCAGAAAGGCTGGGCATAGAAAGGTCGGTGGGATCGAATAGACGATCATCACTTGGCAAACGGGTGCAGAAAGACTAGCCAAGAACGAACGCAAAACCAAAAGTGGTATGTCACGCAAGCTTCGGATGGTTTCTGGTTTAGTGGAAAAAGTATGTGATTCCACTCAGGGGGTGACACACAGCATCATGATGAGAGAGGAAAACACTCTCATCACGTGTTTAACCCCGCGCATCTCAGCCATGCGATATCTCCGAGGGGCGTTGGATTGGGACGCTTCTATCAACGATTGGGATTAGTTGTGATGGTTACTCAAAGGTTCTAAACCCGACTTGGTCAGGTGGTCCCCATCTAATGATGGTGATGAGTTGGTCAGCCAAGAGCCACATGGCCATTGGTGGGTCCCTCTATGGGCCCATCGCTTCGCAAGACCACGTTCATAGATCCCATACCTCTAAATGGGTTTCGCGCAGCTCTAAGTTGGTTTCTATTTTTTTGGTTTTTGCTTGTGATTTCATTCAGGGGATGACGCGTGGCATTAAGAGGAGAGATGAAACCGCTCTCATCGCACGGTTATCCCTTGGGCTTCTTTGCCATGTGATTTTTGCACTGACCATTGGATCGGGATTTTGTCTTCAACGGTGGGGATTGCTTGAGCTAGTTTCTTGTTGACATCTATTTTTTTTGTTGTTGATTCAATCAACGCTTCTTTGGCCTAGCTGTTACAGTCCTTTTTGCTTCCTTTCTACCTTGATGTCTATGGCACTCTCTATTTTATGTAACTTTTATTAATACATGGTTCGTCTCTTACTTATAAAAAAAAAGAAATTAAGAAGTGGTTGTAACCAAATGCTATGTGTGAGGGGGCACTTTATATTCAAGAGGAAGTCCCCATCAGTAATTTCAAGGCTAGGATGGGTCATCATGGGATCTCACACATTGTTTCCTTACATAGGCTCTTCAAGATATCCTAGCTAAAATATTATGGGAAAAAGGGGTTCGTCAAATCTTTGATCCATGGTACCTTGAGGGGATAGAAAGAGAGTATCTCCTTAGCCTATCCTAACTTTTTCTTGCTCATCAACTTGCGCTTTGTTAAGGTTGGCCATTGCCATGAGAAATTTAGGCTTAGGCTCAAGACTCAAGAACAGTTGATGAGAGGGAGGAGATCAATACAACAAATATCATAACATACACACATTTGTATCAATACTTCAAAAAATAATTGAATGGTTTCCATCGACCCATTAATCTAAGACTGATTCCAAATTCATAGACTCTTGGGAACATCACATGACAACCTAGATGAAGGTAGGTACCTTTTACATTTGTGAGTTTTTTTTCAAATCCATCTGGCATCTTTATGCATGAGTTCCATTTATTCTTGTTATTCCATACTACAATTTTCTATGACCTCCACTCATATCACATCACGAGAAGGTAGTTTTCTTATTTGATTTAAAGAGAGAAGAAATCATCCATGTTTTAGGATTTGGGTTACGGTAATTGCAATAGACAATGTCGATTATTTAAATTTTGTATATTCCTTCGCTAATAACAATGTATTGTTCTAGGTATAGGAGATTTTATTGAACCATCCACGGATTCTAGATGTTGTTGTTGTTGGAATCCCTTATTCTAGGATGAATGAACTCGTTACTCCAAGTATCCAAATACCTAGCCATTATACCCATCTCAGTAACTCCGTTGAAGATAAAATCCATTTGGATGAAATCCCACCTCGCTACAATGAAGTCGACATGTTTTTCCATTCTCATAGAAAATGTTTCATCAATACTTCTAGGGACACTTTATTGTCTCTCTAGTGTTTAATAATTTGTAAAATGTATGCCAACGAATGATGACATCTTTGTAACACTATAACTACTAGTGATCTGTGCAATTATGATAGCATTAGAAGTATAGCCTAAGTACCCAATTTTTCATATCACATTTTCAAATGTATTCCCACAAGGACATTAAAGACCTGTCAACCTAACACATATTTTGTAGCTAAAAATCATAGGCTCAAACTTTACTAGGGCTATAGGAAAATTTACACAATAGTTAGCAATGGAAAAATGAGAACGTGGAAATGCATAGTCAAGCAAACAACATATTGTCACTAAGGCTGCTACAATTTTATTGCAAGAAGGAATGGATATTTTGGTATGCCTTTTCAATCAATCTTAAAAAAATGTATATTTATACTTTATTTTATGTAGGATGAAGATAATTCTTGAGTTTCCCAACTTGAATATCGCGTATTGTTTTAAGGAAACTTCTATTCTTGTAGGTTCTTTTTGTCGTCCATTGTTCATAGTGATATTGTTAAGGAAACTTTGATTCTTGTATGTTCTTTTTGTCATACATTATTCACAATGATATTATGTTGGGTGTAGTTCATCAAAATTACCATGACAAATGCAAGCTTATAGTTCAAACCCAAGAATAGTTGAGGATAACTTCCATGTCAAGTGAAAAAACAATCATGTATAAATAATGGTAGATATGCCAACTAGAGAGAATTATAATTAGCTAGGATTTCACAAATAATGAACATTACAATAGTATTGTGATGAATTGGCAATCCCTTTAACTAGAGATGAATCACTAGTCTTACTTGACCAATCATGCTCTCAAGCAAGGAGGAATTCGGACTAGACTTGAAAAGTATAACAAGTAGGCTAATGTCAATGACCCATTAATCCATGAACTGTTGTGTAACATTCTCCCTTACCACCCATATCCCATACTAAGGGTAGGAGTTAGTTACTAAAGGGTCGAAAGGGTTGTACTTTGACTAGAAAGGTCGACACACCTTCCATGTAAGCTCTCCAGGTGGCATAGTGTCCACGTGGGCACCCCATGAGGTGTCACATGTGTGCCACATGGCAAGAAATATGGCATGGAAAGGCCTAGTTTGTTTGGTCACATATTTTGACCTATAATCCATATCAATGTAAAATTTATATGGTTGGAAAGGTCTCGATGAGACAAGTGTAATGATGGTATCTATTTTAATTTTTGAGGAAATTGAAAAGAAAAAAATAATTAGATCCCATTTCCATAACTACACCTTGGAGATTGGGTTAACATCATAATTTCTTCCTTATAAACTTATTGAGGACTACGGTTAGTAGGGGTTATGTTACAAATTACCATAAACTTAAATCATACCTCATTAGCAACTTATTCATGAGGTGAAACTTGTTGTTTTATTTTTATTCCTGTCACCACAAGTCAATTTTCTTATATATCAAATCATTATAAATCATAATATCAAATCATGTTCATAGTTTGCAAATTTGTTGAAATCAATGAAATATTTATACTTATCTTTGAAGTTGTCTTTGCTTCATTCTTTACACACACTAGATTAGTTTCCTAACCCAAAAAGAATTTAATGGTATTTTCCCTTCTCATACACTCTAGATTAGTTTCCTAACCTGGAAAACACCCAATGCCTTCTCTTCTCTTTGACCTTGTACACACACTAGATAAGTCCAAATTTTGGTTCTGTGGTCCCTTCAATTTTCCATGCTTGCTCTAGTATGCCACATATGACACTGCTCCTTCATCTACTGATAATACCTTTAGCATTCCCTATTCATAATGTAAACATGGGCACAATATAAGAGTCATATTCTCATGATATTAAAATCATAAATCAACAAGAATTCCCTTTTTCTCCATGGATTTCTCATTAAACCATAAATCATTTTTATGTTGTTCATATATGCATTAGGTAAATTTAGATGGTCCCTCTTCGATAAGAAGGACCTCCAACAAGACCTTATCAGACACATTGACATTTATATACATATATTCATCAACAACTTGATGTATACAAGCAAGAATATGTTAGGTAAGGAATTATTTTACCAGAATTCTTCCCCTACTTGGCTCTTTCATTCATGTTAATGAATGTGGCTGAGGGGATGTAATTTTCCTCAAATTTTTTATAATCGCCAATGAATTTTTTATCTATTTGTTGTCTTAGGCATGTGGTTAGAATGATGTGGAGATTATTTTGGATTTGAAATGACCCATGATTCTCTCTCTTCTTGTATTTAAATGTAAGCCTACAAGTATATAGAAGGTGACCAATCCAATGTAAAACCAATTTGAGTGGGGCCAGGACATATGAGGCTGTATCTATAATCATTTCTTTATATTTAATATATGTCTCCTATATTTAAGTGGGTTTTATTTGAGTTTACATTGTTTGTTATTCTACAAACCCTATTCATTTTCCATGGCATGTTTATTATGGTTTGCTAGAAAGCCGCATGAACCTATCTTCATTAAAATTTGTGCCTTTGGGGTCAACACCACCCTTAGTTGGGTTTATTTTTACTTTAAACTTTTAAAAAGGTATTTGATCATATAGAATATCAACTAATATGGTGTTCACTCTAGTTGGCTTGATCCGTCACTAGAATGTGGAGTGGTCTGCCCTGGCCTCAGTCAGGCCTTCTTTGTTTAGAAAACAATGTATAAGTTAGTTGGTCAATGCTGACTGGCCTACAAATAATTTAGTTGCAACCTAGTCGATCACACTTATAAACTGCTAGCTAAATATCTTTTGAACCATCATCCAACTTGGTGTTCTTCATTACATGGAACACATTTATCATGTTATTACTCATATCATTCTCGTGTTTCCCCTTCCTTTTCTTCCTTATTTTCATTCACGTGCTTTAGCTATAAATAGTGTCTCTCTCATGTCACACTTTTCATTATTCATCATTACCTCTCTTCTAGAGATTTTGGCCTCCCTTCCACACCTAACATGTTTTCCCTAGGCTCTAAGCATGAAAGTTGAAAGGAAAAAATTAAAAAGGAAAAATATGGACACAATAAAAGTCATGAAAACAATATAAAACCGCAAACAAAGTTACCATGGCCATGCACAAATCAATATTCAAAATGGAAAATAAAACATAAAATCAATCGAGGAACATAAAACATTAAATATTCAATAATCACAATAACCCAATCCCCATGGGTTCTGATGTTTTCAATGTTTCGTGAGTAAAATCTTAGCCTGAGCCTTCTTTAAGATTTCATAGTAGCCTTTTAAACTTGTATGACCCCTCCAATTTCTCCTGGGAGGAATCCTTCAATGCTTATCAGTGGGGCTTGAGGGAATACCCTCTCCTCTTGCTTTTCTTTCAGAATTATATCTTGTTGTCTCAAGTGTCTAAGGGCTCTTACCAGCTACACTTTCCTTGTTGTACTAATCTCTTTGTACATTATTATTTACATTCAATTATTAGTATCATTAATGCAAAATACATATTGGTTGTCTCCTTGTCATGCTATAGTAAGCATGTTGTCCTACAAATGCACACATATATAAGCTTATTCATTAGTCACACCTCTCAAAATCTAGGACATAAGTATGCATGTTTTACATCTTAACATAATTTTTCAGAAATCAATATTTTCATGCATGTGAGCATATCAGTTCATTTACAATCATGCCTTGTGAGGTTTAGAAGTTGGTCTTTTACCAAAATTATTAGCATTAATTACAATCATGCTCTTTACAAGGTCTTGCAACAACAAAACATTTGTAATATTAAAGGTTAGTCAAAAACCATTAATCATATAAGAATTTGCCATTTTTATAATTTATAATTTTCACATCTATGAAATGTATCAGGTATATGCATGCAATCTTACAGCAAGTACATAGCTATTATGTTATAGTGCTACACCCGACGCCTAATTGGAAAAGAAAGAAATCAACATTGCATTAATAATCATAGTGTTATAACCAACGCAAGCAAGCAGTCATTAAGAACATCATTATCTATCAGAGTTACAAATCCTTTATCTACAAGTTTTACCCAATACCTTTTCCTTTGAGCTCATCTGGTTCAAGTATTGAACATGGAAGCTTTAATTCATATTGAGATAACAACATTTATAGGCTTAAACTAACCTTTCCCATATTTTACATCCCATTCCTTGAATAAGAAAGGCATTAGCCACTAATGACAAGCATCCATAAAGAAAACATAATAACCAAAATTAGCATATAGAAATTGTCAACCTCCACTAAGGCTCTTTTCCATATGAGAATTAGACACAAGGATTCTCACATGCCAATTAGTATAACTATGCATATATTTACATTCAAATTGAAACAAGCCATGCTATGCAGGATACAAGGAACATAAGGATTTCCCCACATCCCTCATATCACATGAACATTTATATGTGTTTATTAAAGAGAAGTGTTGTGTTTCTCTTAACCAACCCCTCACATCTAACTAGGGAAGGTGAGATAATGGGACAACTCTACCCTATATTTTATGCCCTTTGATGTGACTGATTAAGTGAGAATTGACAAGTTTACTATAATTTCAGGTGATTATTTACAGGACACTTAAGTAGAAAAAATAAAATAAAATAAAATAATTACTAAATAATGTTTGAAATTTTATAAGAGTTTGTCAATATAAATAGGCATATTAAAATATGCGAACATAAATAAAAAAATAAGACATGGACAACAAAAAACTAATCAACATTTTAAGACTTTTAGGCTTCAAAACATTGTAAATCCTTACTTGCATTAAACTTAGAAAATAAACTGCTAATAAGGTATGAAATTTTGTGAGAATTATACACAAAAACAAAAAGAAAAGAGGATAATTTTATTAAATAAGAAAAAAAGTTTGTGAGTACAATAGAATAAGAAAGAAGATTCCTACAAATTCTTTGATATAATGGTACGTTTCCTTGCAAAAATAAATGGTTTTTAGAACTAATCAAATAAAACTAGACCTTCAAATAGCAAATAAAATGACAGAAAATCAATTTACCTAAAATCATGGATCCAAAAGATGAGTGGAGTTGTTTGTTAGACAATATCTTCCCTTTGAAAAATATCTATTGCCATCTTTTGGTTCAACTTCGTATTACTCACAGAATATCGAAATCAGAAGGAATGAATGACAACTTGAATTTAGTGTGTGCCTCTCATAACAATCTTCTCTCCCTTCCTTCATAGCCCTCTCCCTCTTTTTATGCTCCATCAAAGTGGTTAGGAAATTGAACCACTTGGGTAATTAATTATAACATATTCTCTAATCAAGCTTTTATTAGAGGTTGAGGGTGGGGATTCTAAAGGGAAAAATAAATAGAGTTAATTTTTTAAATCATTACATCTAAGTTTCCTAGTAAGTGGGTCCCTTATTTTTCCATAAAAACAATTCATTTGATATGAATTTTAATTATAATAATATTATAACCAAAAAAATATGTGTGCTATATAATAAAATATAAATTAAGCATGCTTCCATAAAATGTGAAAGAGAAAATGGAACCTTCGTGCATCCATGAAAAATCATCTTTAACCATAGATATGTATGCTGAAATAAGTATCAACGAACTACAATATATAACCTCCTTGTGCCTCCCAAAACACCACTTGTGTCTCCATCATAATCATGATGTATGTATAAATATATCCTCCAAAATGTATGTGAATCCTCTAGATAACATATAATAACATATAACATGTGCATCATAAAAGACCCTCAAAAAATTCCATTCATATAAATAAGTGTTGCAAATAATCCACATAAATATGCAAATATGCCATATGTCCATATAAACCAGTGCAAATAAACAAAACAATGGTAGAAAACAAACAACATAATTTGAACATATAAATTAAATTGAAAACATTCATGAACTATCATCTTAGCTTGTGAGAGGGGCACTTTTAGCTTGTTTCTCCTACTGGCGAGGATGGGATGTCATAGAGTAGGAGGAATCATAAGAGGAATTAGACCTAGTGACTTGATCCTTTTGTCTTTCATTGATGGAAACAGGGTGAGGGGGCTTGGTAGCATGTTTGGATGAATGAGAAATGGACTGAGCAAGATAATAACATGTCTAGAAACTTGAGCAACATATGGAGGAGGTTGGTCAACAAGTATAGAGGGATAATGTTCTACCTATGGATAGGGAAAAACACATGAATAAATTGAATGTGGGTGATGTGGAAAATTTTCTTTAGGAGGAGGAGGAGGGGGCAATGAAACTATTGTAGCAGCTTCAACCACCCTCCAAAATTTTGGCCTGTACCAATTTCGGAGCCTCCCTTGAAGAGTTTCACTTAATGACTGCACACACTCAGGTTCACTCCGTGAGCTCGTGTGAGTCTTTACATTCACCTTGCTTGTTTTTTGCACTTAAGTCTCTGCATGTTAATGTCTAAGTCATGCATGCAACCGTGTTATGGTTATTCTCAAAGCCTTTGCTTCATATGTGTTTGTTGTGTTCACCATGAAAGCATCTGTCGCACTCACACATGAAGTCACATTCACTATCACACAAGCATCGTCTCGATCATGAACGATCAATCATAAGAGTCGTGCTTTTCGCTTGCACTATTGGTCAGTCATGTTGAACATGTGTGTCTGGATGGTTTGGTCATTTCGTCGTCAAGTCATGCGAGTGTGTGTTCGTATGATCACCTATACATCTTTCGACTATTCACACACTTAGTCATTTTTGTTGAAGTTCTAATGACCAGACTCCTCATTGATAGACGGACCATCACCTTACTTTCAACTTGATTGACTGTCAACCAGAATAGTGCAGAAGCACCAAGCTAGTTCTTTCAAGTTGCACTGCCTGCAAGCAACTCAAGCAACACTCATGTTGGCCACCTGGACAGTCGACCAACTGTTCATCT
>APFE030061396.1:0-10755 GCA_000404065.3 Pinus taeda | reverse complement strand
ATAATTTGTTTTAGGCATAATTTTAAAATTTGTAATTGATATTGCTTTTCCTGGTGATAGTTTTTCTTCATGTTTTTCAATGAGCTCAGTTGGTATGGACAATGTGATTGTCATGATTCCTTCAACATCTGTCAAACCTGCACATGGCATTTGTCTTTCCTTGTTGATTTTATCAAGGTACGTACTATAAACAACCATGACATCTCCACTGAATAGATTTCAAATTTTGTGAATGTTTAGTTCTTCAATTGTAATTGGAACTAAAGATTATTCTTTGGATTTGTGTATGGATGATGTTTATGTGACAAAAGGCACAATTAAAACTAAAAGATAATGTTGATGAATATAAATTACATGTTACAATGAAGTCAATAATAGTTTGTTTGTTTCAAATGTACTTACTTGTTTGATTATGTTGGAAGTGATGATTCTTGTTGTTTCTCTATCATTTCTTGTTCTATAGAGCTTCAAGATGAGGAAGATGCTAAATCAGTACTAGGATTAAGTATAGGAACATAAGTAGTGAATTTTATAAATAAATACTTAAGTGTAAAATGAATTTCCTATGGAACTGATTTGTTTTTTTATTTTTCTAATTTTGATTGGGTTGTTTATGCTAAGAAGAGAAGTAACAAAACTATTTCAAATAGGTTAAGTATCGAATTGTAATCATGTTTGAAAAATAGAGATTCCATAAATGAACATAGTGAGAATAAAACATGAACATCGATCAAAGTACTAAGTTGTTGAGTCTCAAAAATTATTATATCTAATTGTGGGTGGGATTTTTGACATATTATTTCGCAATTGTATGCGTGGTTGAGTTATCCATCAAAAACTAGAAAATGATATTTGAGACTAGATTTTAAATTCTATATTTTATGATGGCTAAGATAGAATTGAACAAGTTTGAATGTGTTTTCTGATACCAATTAGATTAAGAATTTGGTCAATACATATGGATGATCGCAGATACCTATGAAAGGGATGCATTCAATAGTTGGGAGGGCAGTTGGGCAAGCCAACTTGTGTTCTAGAGGGCCAGCTTGGTCAACTTGGTGGCATTCTCTTAACATGCACAGTAAAAGCCAAATTGTTAAAGAGTATAGTAGATCAAGGGGATGAGTGTGGGAAGGTGAAGATAAAAGAGAAAGCTTATTATCAGGAAGAGTTTGGCAGAAATCATAGGAAAATTGCTACAGACCAACTTGAAGAAGCTTTTGAAAAGGTTAGCTAAGGACTGAACTCAACTTCAATAGATGGAATTTGGAGCAATGGAAATGTAGAGGCTTCAAAATGAGGATGTGTGGGGGCGGATAGAATATGTTGAAGAGTTGACAACAAGGATGTAGAGTTTATCAAGGGGATGGAGGGCTATATTTACTCTAGTGATAGAATAGAAGTTAGGATTACAACACATTTAGTTGGCTTTGTTACTACCATGCAGAGAGAAATGAAGGGATGCTATCTCAAACTAGTGAAAATGCTGGCACAGAGAGAAAGTGAACATGGAAAGGGGGGCCAAAAGCAAAACTTTGATGAGAGAGACTATGAAACTAGTTAGAGCTATAATGGTGTCTAGATAACCTGAAGCAGAGATTTCTCGGATATAGAAAGTTTATTGATTCTAAACTTTCTGGAGTCGAGATTACAGTAATTCAGGATTTTCAAAATACCTGGAAAATTAATGTTGCCAAAATGAATTGCAAGACTTGGGAGGAAGGAGCCACATGGAAATTCAAACTAAGGATCATCCGACATTTGGAAAAGGCCCGCCAGGTATGTTGAATTCTTGGGCATTATCTCGGTGGGCGCATGGGATGTCTATGTGGGATTATTGTCTATCTTTATATATTTATGTCTTAGAGTGACCTATCATTCCACCCGTCTATTTATCTTTAGAATTTGTGTTTAAAGAGGAATTTTCAGTATGCAGACTTTTTCCCAAGGCATTTTTTTTTTTTATGACAGTGGCTCTGGTTTTTTTTTACTCAAACTATGCATGTATTGCTTATGCGTAAATTGACTGCACCTGCATAAATGATAAAATGTTTTAAACCGAGCATCAAAGGAGTCTTAACTATTCATTTCAGCTAGAAAGAAAGAGGAAAAAAGACTGTGAGAGGCTTCCATCCTGGCACACTATGAAAAACCCGTAATGATTGCATTATAAGCATGGATAGAGTGAAATTCTCTTTCTTGTTGTATATTCCTATACAACACCCATAACGTTTCTACCATTCCATCTTTACCGAGAAGCATAAAAATGAGATAATATGTTGTGGAGGTAATGAGAGATGGGCCCTTCAATTTTATCCATTGTAGATGATACAAAGCCTACAAATATAAATCCTCTTCTTCAAGCAACTGTAACAGAAAATTGCAATCCTTGTGGCTTATTATTCCAATATAGGGGTTCAAAAAATCAACCACCATGGTATTCCCTAGAAAATTCTTGGTGATATTGATAATGGAATGCAATAAATCTTCTACTTCATCCATCGGGTTTAAGATAGCTTAGGGTTCATTATGTATCTCGCATGCCAGACTTTGTTTAGGCGGTCCTCTTCCGTGCGAATTGAAATTGGAATGTAGGCAGGATTGGAAGAATGCATCAATAGGGTGTGATTTTGAGTTTTCTTTATCCATGCCTAGATTTTTATATCGTTTTGGGATTATTTGTTTGTCCTCAGGCCGAAACTATTTGTGGGGATTTCTTTTTCGAGAAATCGAAGGAATATGTAATCGAACTCCCATTGTATGTTGTGCACCTGGCTTGTGAGTTCATTGGTATTTTTTTGGTGTTGGTGAACAAGTTGGGAGTTGGATTCAAAGTGACAAAGGATTCGTTTATTGTGTTTAGTGGGGGGGGGATGAAAGGAAATTGAGTTGTACATGCAGAATGCGGGAAATGACATAAAAAAATCAAGGAAGTAATGGATCTTGGTGAGCATCCGGATTGAATAGAAAGATTTGATATATTATCTGGTGAGAGATGAAAAAGACTCGGTGTGATCTGAAATGATCATATGTTAAACTAAAATAGAATTGATTAATGCCAACAATGAACTGAATGTTAAACTTAAAGTGTTTTAACCGTGAGAACTGCTTAAAAAGGAATGAATTGACGACATGATTGAAACATAAGTAAGATGCAAATAGAAGTGAAAAGCAGAAAAAACACAGCGATACTAGACAACAAGATTGATTACAGAGTTCGTCCTCAGTGGACTATGTTTTCGGGTCTGCTTTCAAGATGGGCGACCGCTTTATTATGATTGAATCTAAGGAGGTCAATTACACTGAAAAATAACCAGAATGATTATGCGCGTAGGCACTTCTAGTCACTGTCGTTATCACTCAGAAGTTTTCCCTAGAAGTTATCAAAAGAATGAATAATCCAAGGTAACCACAAACCAAATCTTTTAGACTCTAGTTCTAGCCAACCTAAGTCTAGAGAGGGCTCTCTCTTTATAACTTAACTTTGTTTTTATTTAAATTTTAGGCTAGTTCTTAGTGTTCATGAGGATTTTGATTTTGATTAAAAGTTGGGTGGTGGAATTCTTGGGATAGATGGATAGAGCTAGGTCTTCAAGCCATTGGGTTATGGAGTCAATCAAAGGATAGCTTAACTGGATCAAATCATTAAAGGGAATGTTTCATAGGGTAGGCTAGCAAAACAAAAGGAAAATCTTCAGGTCTGATGGATGAGATGGTTCTAACCAGGGTAAAAGGGCAATGAAGAATCCTTGGACTGGGATCAAAATGAGGAACAGAGGGTGATCATCAACAAAGAGAAACTAAGAATCCTTTGCTACATAGACCATAAGGAGAAACTATGGAAGTAAGGGAGCATTTAAGAATTCGCTAACTAAAATAGTTTAGCAGAAAACATTAAGAATGTAAATAGTTAAAACGGAGTGCATTAAAGCAAGTTCTGAAATATCATTCCTAGTTTACCATTCAGATTTCATAGAAACACATATGATTATTAATAAACATAAGGAAAAACAATAATACACATGAGTTAATACTTATTTGATTTTCGCTTTACACAAGAATTCTATAAAATGTCTGAACTTTATTCCATGATCCAGCAAGCCAATCCAGTCTTGATATAATAGCACTTTGATTTTTTATAAAATTCTACAGAAATGTCTTTGAATCCACCCTAAATACTTTGAAATGGGAAGTATTTATACAAAAATATCACAAAATATCTCATAACAGTTTAAGATTTAATTAAGGAAATAAAAATATCTTCAAGCATGAAGATAGAGACAGATGAAAAACTTCATCATGTTGTCCCTCTTATTGTGGTAGTCTTGGTCATTGCAATTGAATTTGAGCCCTTTTAAGCTGACTGATATTTGTACGCTGGATCTTTGTCTTTAGTCTTTTACTGATACTCTTTAACCTGCTACTCTTTGACCCTGTTCACCTGTTTCATCTAGCTGCCATTCAAATTTACTGTGATAACTTATAGTAAATATGTCGTTTTTCCCACCATTCATCCTTAGGTAACTTTATTTTGAGCATTCTTCTATAGATCTTGTTTGCCTCAGTGTATTTGGAAAAATTAGGCTTGGTGACAAATAGATGTTTCACCTCATGCTTTAGGAAAAATAGGTTCTCTGAAGTATCATACAATACTTTCCTTGTTGGCAAGGCTTTGATAGTTGAAGTACTTGCTTGTTCCTTGGACAACTTCCTTAATCTATCAACGTAATCCAATTGGGTCATTAGTTTTTCATGGATGACCATAGGACTTGGAAGGCCTTTATCCCTCAAAATTTGAAACTTTGCCATGAATTTGTCAATGCCCACCTGCATGTTATGGAATTTTTCCTCTAGGTTAAGCATAAGGTTTCTTTTAGAAAGAGCCTTTTTGACTTCTATGATAGCTTCAATTCTATCCTCTACACCTATATCATTAAGTTCATGTATGTTCTAGATGTTCAAGAAGTGAATGAGTCGATTAGCATCCTAAAGCTAGTCTCCTAAGTCTTCCTTTACCTTTTGAATTACTTCGGTGGCCACTTTCACCAGGTTTGTTTGCTCAAATATTACTTGAATTGATGGCCAAATATCATTGACTGAGTCATTGATATTGGCCCAGAGCATCTCTTTGGTCTATCTTAGTGGCTTTTGTAGAGTTAAATCTTTTCCTAGGACCTTAATCTTCTCACCCATCCAGTTGTTGTTACCCATTTTTCCCATGGTTGCAGTTTTCTAAGATTGTGGAGGTATTTACAGTTGTGCTCTCTAGAGAGAGCTCTAAGTCTATTACAGTTGTGTGTTTTGGAGAGAGCACAGACGTCCCACTTATAGTCGGACGTAGACCTGGAATTTCACGTAATCATTTCCCTCGGGGGGACAGGGCGGTGAGTAAGATTTTCGAAACATGTAAAGTGCCGGAGGTTAAAAACTCTAAACCGCACTACTTATATACAACCACTTTTTCTCCAATTTTGTAAAAAAGAAGTATCGTCAATAAATTTAAATTTTTTCTTGATGGGTAAAAAATTTGAAGCTAAAAAGCAATGATCAAATTTTGAAGAGTTAGTTTTAATTTCAGTTAAAAGGGTATTTATTTATATAGTTTAAAAAAAGGTTTCCACTGACAATGATATATTAATTTTTTATTTCGTTTTCAATCAATTTTTTAAGGAAGTGTCATCCTTAAACCATCTTAAATCTAAACTATCTAAAAATGGGTCGTGAGAACTTAAATGACCATGTAATCAATCACTTCCAATGTTGTTCTTCTCTATTAAAGTAAGCACTTTTGATTTCTACCTTTTCTCTCACATAATCGATTGAGAATCCAATTTAATAAGAGAAATGTTGATTTTTCTGCAAATATGTGGAGCTAAAAATTTATATTAATAAATTTCTTAAATATAAATATCCATCACTGTTTTTTATTAAATTTATCTCAAATATATAAACATTTTTCATTTATAACTATAAAACTTAAATTAAATTTAAAAATAAAAATTATTCAATTAAAAAAACAAAAACTTCAAAAATAATTAACCAAATATTGTAAATCTCATATTAATGATACCATAGGGGAGGCAGCAACAAAACTGTGAATTGTAATTATAACTTTGATAACATGCTTCAGAAAGTGCAAAGTGGATAGTGTCAAAGTGCCCTTGAACTCATAGAAAATTGTTAATACTCTCGGATCTGCCCCAAGTAACCTCAGTGGCCCCGGTTCCTATGCAATCTTTTTACACTGGAATCTGATTTTTAGTTCTTTTCAGTCTCTCACCTTTCAACAGAAATATTTTTTCAACAAAAACTTTATAGGATTGTTCTCTCAATAACTCTCCCATATTTGTGTGCATGGGGCGGGGGGCAGTCTTGATGCTCAAGTTGGGGGCTTTGCTATCTCTAGCAAGAATGCTCCCCGATCGAAAACACTCCTATTTAGAGTTATAAAGTACGTCCCAATTTTCATTTTATTACTTTTTTAGTCTTCTAAGAAATTAAAGCATTTCGAAATGATCTTTGGTAAAATCTTGGAGTAGATCAATAAAATTCTTTAAAAGATTTAATATTTGTTAAAAGCTTGGAGTAGATCAATAAAATTCTTAAAAAAATTGAATTAGTTTAGCTTGCTAAATTTTATTTAAAATAATTATTAATTGTTTTGATGTATTGATCTCTAGTTAATACATTTTTTATTATCTTTGATGATATTATATGATTGTAAAATTTAATTGACACATAGAGTAGCCACAACATTTTAAATCAATGATAAAGTGTAAATCCAATATATATTAATGAATAGTGTCAAAATTGCAATTAAATCATGAAAATGATATGCCTTGGCCCCACAAGGAGGAAATCATAATTCATGAATTAATCAGAATGATAATAAATTAGGCATCAAATTAGAGATGATTCTAAATACCCATAGGTAATTGGTCATCTCACTATTGCTATCAAATCTATCAGTGGCATTATAAAGTTATTGGGAAAATATATTGGCTTATTGTAGTCTCTACACATGGGAGGATTATGATAACGCATTATTTCGCTTTTAGTATTATTAGCTTGGATTGATAATATAAATTATGGTCATATATGAATCATAGTAATTTTGTTTAATTTTTCATCTATTGCATCTACAATTATGTCTAATGAATCATCACGTGTTCTAATGTTAATTAGCAATATTTTTTTAGCACTAGAAGGAGAAAATTGTCCTTACATTAGGATGCATGGAATTATATTTGGTGTTCCATGAGAATGAACCACCCATCCCTACAGAATATAGTATTCCATCAGAGAGGGCCTTATTTGAGCAGTGGGAGAAATCTAATGAGTTAAGTTTACTGTTTAATAATAATCATGTTGAAAAAAGTATTTGAGGTTATATTCTAGAATGCTCTACGAAAAAGGAATTCATTAATGTTGTCAAACAACAATATGTGATTTCAAAAAAGGTGTTAGCCAACATCATAATGAACAAGCTATCATCAATCAAACGCATTGGTATTAAGAGAATATGTGAACAAATTAAGAAAACGAGAGATATAGTTGCTCAGCTGAAAGTTGTAGATATCACATTCTCAGAGTCTTTCCTTGTCCAATATGTACTTGACTCTCTGCCTATAGAATATAGGCCATTTAAGATTCCATATAACACACATAAGGAGAAACGGTCAATTAATGAACTATTGACTATGTGTGTTCAAGAGGAAGTGAGATTAAAGAAAGGGAAACTAGAAAGTGGTTATCTAGTGAATCATGGAAAGGGACATTTAGGAAAAGGAAAGGGCGCTCACTATAAGAAAAAACATAAGAAGTGGAATGTGGTAAATTTAACAATAAGGATACCATCAAATGTTTTTTCTGCGAGAAGAAAGGTCACATCAAGAAAGAGTGCCTCAAATATCAAGCTTGGCTTAAAAAGAAAGGTAATCTCATTTCTTTAGTGCATTATGAATCTAATATGGTTGATATTTTTTATAATGCTTGGTGGATTAACTTTGGTTCTACAATCCATATTACCAATACAATGCAGGATTTAATCAACTAAAGGAAACCAGTAGAAAGTGAACGCTTCATTTATTCAAGAACCAACATGAATGCATGTGTGGAATCACATGGGGCCTTTAGACTTATCCCGAAATATGGCTTTGTTTTAAATCTTGAAAGGACATTTTATGTTCCTTCCTTCTTGTTATAGCTCCAAATCTCACTATTATGGTTTGTGATGCTGCACTCATGGCCTAGGGTGACCCCTCCTTCTAGACCTGTTCCAAAATTTAAAAAATAGTGTTTTATTCCTTGTACGCAACATTGACCTGAGTTAAACGCATGTATACGCGGGTAGGCATATACCCAACCCGTGTATATGTATTAAAACACTTAAAAAAATATAAAACTCGTTATTTTCAGGCGGAGATCGCGGGTTTTACCTGCTGATCACCTGTTAGTGCCTGTGGCCCAACTGTTCTCAACCAACTCCCAACTAAAAAACTACTTTGGGAGAGGTATAAAAAGACCTCAAAGGGAAGGCCTAAAGGAAGAGCGAAGAGAGAGAAAGGTTATTATACTGAGATTTTTCCCCTGACCAAGTCTGAAAACCCTTGTGCCTTCTACACTTCCCCCATTTGTACAGGAAACCCTTGTTTCCTTGTGTGTTGATGTTCATCCACTAGTTATGGCATCATGGAGTGAGCCTTGGAAGGAGATATGCTAGAGGCTTAAGGCTGGATG
The DNA here is from genome assembly GCA_000404065.3 of Pinus taeda. NCBI lineage: Eukaryota > Viridiplantae > Streptophyta > Pinopsida > Pinales > Pinaceae > Pinus > Pinus taeda. Next base: position 2,016 of record APFE030061396.1, on the reverse strand, counting down.
GATTCGGAAGGAAGCTTTGCTTGGAGCCTGCGAAAGGTTACTGAGGTGATATTACTCCTTTTGTACATTCTATTTGTCTATAATAAAGAAACACGTCTTGGTTCCCAATATGCTTCTTCTTTATGTTTATGATGTTCATGTTTGAATTTCATGTATGAATGGTTGTTTAAAGTCCATAACTAACTTCCTTCTTTTATAACATAAAGATAATTTTTGTATAAGTCTTTGTCCATATACTACTGCATTCTTTGGAATTGGTTGTTTTGTAGGACAAGGGAGCGAAAGGGACTTGAAGAAGGGTTTGGACCCTTGAGGAACTTATCGAACGTAGGACCTGAGGTACGTCATTCTTACTTTAGAATTTTCTTATTATAGCGTAATGGCTGTGTGAATGTGTGTTTCTCTGTTTAGACAACTTTCAGTCTGCTAGGGTTTCCACCCAAAAGCCCTAGAGGAACAAATCCCTCAACAGAATTGGTGACTCCGCTGGGGACAACACTCTTGTTGTTCCTAGTTTGGGTGTTTGTCAAGCCAATCAGGGCTCAGTTGCTTGTTGGTTTGCTGTTACTGTCTGGTCTGTTCTTGACTTCTGAGTTTTGCCAGTTTATTCAGTTTGTTTTTTATTTTTCTTGAAATCTTTCATATATGCTGTTTTCCTTAGTTATAGAAGCGTATAAACGCTTGTTTCCTGAAGTAAACCCGCGTATACGCAGGTTTCCTCAGGCACAGTCGCGTATACACACAATTTGCACTTAAGCACAGTCGCGTATATCTTGCAACTTTCAAGATTTATAAATTTTTGTGTCTCTGGAGTTTGTCTGGTGTTTTGAGTCAGTTTGAAACAGTGATTTTTTCAGTATCAGTTGTTTGTTTTACAGCAAACGTCTTACTCTCTGATTGTAAGGAGTATTGGTCTTGTTTTGTGTTTGCAAGCATCATCGTTTTTTGCTAAAAGAAAGCAAGATTTCTTGATTGGAATTTTGGCTGCTCTGATTTATCAGAGTAGAAAGATTGTTATCAATCTTTGTGTTGAATTTTGCTTTTGGTGACTTTTTGTTTGCTTAACAAAATCGCTTTTTATGACCATCTACTTCTTTGTTTCATCAAAGTTGTCAATTGATACTTTCTTGAAATTGTCTTTTTGATATTTTTTGGTCTTTGTTGCCAAAGCTTTCATTGTTGCTTTCGATTGTTAAAGAGCATCTTTAAACACATTTGTTTTTGTTGAGTTTTCATTCATTGTATGGTGTCAACTTGAAAAAGTGTTTCTTGCTTATTGTTTCAATCACAAAGTTTCAATTTTGTTGAGAGCATTTTTTAAAAGACTTTTTTGTTGTTGCTTTGAAGAAAACTTTTTGAAAGACTTCGTTTTGCTTTCTTGAACTTGTTTTTCATTTGGTTTCCTTTTAGTGAATGAAAGTGCGTTATGTTTGTCTTGAGTTTTTTTTTTAGTGTTTAGACGAAATGAATGGTAGCATCTCATATTCCATCTAGACATTCTAAGTGGAAAAATAAAAAATTGATAAGCAAAGCAACTTTCATTTCTTGTTTTTAGAGTTGTTTTGAATCTTGCATCAAGCATATAGTTGTTGCATTAGGATAGATTTGCATCTCTTTAGGCATACATAGCTTTGTTAACTTTTGTGAGTGTGAAGTGTGAATTAACGAAAAGAAAATAAAAGTTTGTTTTATTAGAAGTTTTCCTTGAACCCTATAGAAATTACTCTTTATCGAAAAACAAAGACAAGTGCACATGCATATAGTTAGGTTTTATTAATTTCTTTTGCGTCGAAAAAACACCACTAGTTTCACTTCCATCATCCCCTGACTTAAAGAACAGCCCATTTTAAAATCAAGCGCTAACTAAAATTCACTAGAACCTTTTCTTTTAAGTTAAATACACCAACAAGTTTTAGGATTTTAGGGCCTTGGATTAGGTGAGTGGAGAGTTAACTCTCCAAGGCCATTTAAACGTCAAACGTAGGAGTCTGAATAATGAGAGAAAATCCAATAGCG
>APFE030061394.1:3386-69294 GCA_000404065.3 Pinus taeda | reverse complement strand
TATCAATTATAGCAATTAATTATATTAATTGATTAATTAATCTAAATAATAAAATTAAAATGAATATTAAATAATTCATTAATAATAATTACAATTATAAATAAATTAATATTATTAATAAAAAGTAATGTCGGCTGTCATTTTAGGGTTCCTTTGTGTATTTATATTCAGGTTCCCAGTGCTCTCTCTCTCTCATCTTCTTGCGATCATCTCATTTCTATCCTTCAGAAGCGGCCTGATGATGGACCCCCGTTGGGGTTCGAAACGTCGACAAACTAAACTGGAAACTGTGGATAATCCGGAACATGAAGCTACAAAAAACTTCCACAGAGGCTTGAAAACCAACACAATCTTTTAACACTGGTTGTTTTAGCTTTGGATGCACTGTATTTGTCAATTGAAATGAAGTCTGGATGATTACTGACAAATACTCACTATCATCAACCATTGAGAGACCTTGAACTCCTATCAATGTTTTCCAGCAATCTTTGAGATGGACATCTGTTAAACTGATTGCATAATCAGGGAAGATTGTTCCATGTTGACATCCCAAGGAAAGATTTCCTTGTATTGTTCCTATTCGGGCATGATCATATATATTATGTCTTGTATCAAAGAGTTCTGCTATACAAGGAGTGTTTAAACCTCTACGAACCAATGGGGCTAATCCTATCCTTGTTCCTCCAAAATGTAAATAAAAGAATCTCTTCTCTGCATGATATTTTCTGAACTTCTTAATTTCTTCATCAGAAAACAAATTCAGACCTATAATTTGAACAGATGGACCTTTAATTCTGACTTTCAGCTCGAATTTTTTGAAATAGGCCTTTTCTTTTGTTTTCTTCTTCTCCTTTCTTCCTTTTCTTGCTTCTCTCCCTGTTGCTCATTGTATAGCAGCTTGAGATTAGCATTGATAAGTTCAGCTTGTTCACCTAGGTCATCTAGAACATCTTCGGCATAGGAACACCAAGTGGTCAGATAATTTCCTATCTAATGTACTTGATCCATATCACTTGCATTTTTTGAATTATGTTCTAGTAATGGGGCACAATCAACTCTAGTAGATGGTTGTTTGGAAAGAGATGAAGTAGTACAGAACTTTGTTTTTGGTGGCCATTTTCCTCCTTTCACATATCTCTTAGATGCATACTGAAATTCTTCTGTGGGTGGAAAATTATGTACATATGTTCTAACCATCTTATTTACAGCTAGAAACGGCTTTTCTTCTGGTATGTACAACTGAGTATCAGACAGTGGAGTACTAGTGGAAGTACTAGGCTCTTCTGGTATAGAAATTTGGCGATAGAAAGACCTTCCACTGGTAAGGACTAGTTCATTTTGAGCTGGTAATACATGTTTTTTGACAAAGCAATTGGTCTTGGTATTGAAGGTTGACTAGGCAAGATTTTTACAGAATTATCTGCTACATACATTCTCTTGACCAATTTATTTGAACTATCTGCAACCAGAGACTTATATTGTATATACCAATCACTAGGCAAGGCTTCTTTATCATAATGAACTCCTTCAATTTGTGCATTGCCTACACCTACTGCAACACAATCTTTTAACACTGGTTATTTTAGCTTTGGATGCACTGTATTTGTCAATTGAAATGAAGTCTGGATGATTACTGACAAATACTCACTATCATCAACCATTGAGAGACCTTGAACTCCTATCAATGTTTTCCAGCAATCTTTGAGATGGACATCTGTTAAACTGATTGCATAATCAGGGAAGATTGTTCCATATTGACATCCCGAGGAAAGATTTCCTTGTATTGTTCCTATTCAGGCATGATCATATATATTATGTCTTGTATCAAAGAGTTCTGCTATACAGGGAGTGTTTAAACCTCTACGAACCAATGAGGCTAATCCTATCCTTATTCCTCCAAAATGTAAAGAAAAGAATCTCTTCTCTGCATGATATTTTCTGAACTTCTTAATTTCTTCATCAGAAAACAAATTCAGACCTATAATTTGAACAGATGGACCTTTAATTCTGACTTTCAACTCGACTTCTTTGAAATAGGCCTTTTTCGTTAATTTGAACATTACAGGGACTGGGTAGATTTCTTTTGTGTTTAACGCAGGGGGATTCCAGTTTTTTGGATCTTCTACCTTTTCATGTTCTGCTAGATCTATTTCGTGGGATCTATTTTCTACCTCAGAGATGGAAGTTTTATCTATCGTAGAAAAGGATCTCAAGAATTTGGCCATATTAAACTGAAATAATTCTATTCCATAGATTGACTGAAGTAGCGTTTATTTACTCAGTATTTGTAAAAGGAAATACTTTTCGAAGGCTACCTGGCTAACTTCAGGCTCTGTCTATAGAATTCTAGGCAAACAGAATCGGGGTATGGCTCTGATACCAGAAAACAAAAGAAAAAGGCCAGAGAAATTCCAAAATTTCATAGAGATATGTCTGTCCCTAATCATTGGGATTTAGAGGAAGAAAGTGAAGAGAAATCAGAAGAAAAAACTTCTGCAGATGAAGGTACTTTTAAAGATACTCTGAAATTAACCAGTGAATCTAAGACATTCAGAGCACATAAACCTTTTGAATCAAAGAAAGAAGTAATGACTTTGTCAGAAGCTGCCTCTAAATTTCCATCTTTTATTTTGCCATCTATACATAATCAGAATAAGGCACATGTGTTCAAAGAAGTAGCTAAATATCCAAGAATAGAAGAAGACCTGTCAGCAGCAAATGCCAGTGGCTACATTCTAGATATAGATAGTTCTTTTAACCGTGGAGAATCAATTAGAATCTGGATAGGAGCCCTATATCAGATGCAGGTTACAACGAAATTGGATAATATATCTATTATGCTTTTAGCAGAAAAAAGAATGGCAGGAATGGTCTATGATTGGTGGATTGGACCATCTCCAGAAGACAGAATAGTCGTCATGGAATCAGGTTTAGCCACTCTAGAGGTGTTACTCAAAACACAGTTCGTACCAGAACCAATAGATGAGAAGAAACAGCTTATAACTGATCTTAGCAGAATGGAATTAAAATATCTTAAATATTTAGATCAATTCAGTAAAGATTTCATGGCTAAGGTTTTTAAAACAAATCTCCCTAATGATGTGGCTCAGAAAATCTCATACCTGTCAAAACTACTCGGCAACTTAGGAGACCTCGTGATGAAAGATATAGAGTTGCAATACAAAACATTAGAGCAGATTTATTGGGTTGATCTTCTGTTTTGTGTTTCAGAAAAAGAAATATTTATGTTGGCAAAAGAAAGCTCATGATCTTACTCCAAGCTCCAATGTTTGTCACGCAGTATTGCCATGGACACCTTTTAAGTCAAAGAGAAAATCAAAAAGGCATGGCAAATACAAACCTAAGAGAGTCTCTAATCCAAGAAAGCCATTCAGAAAATATAACTTTTTTAAGAAAAGAAAGAATCCAAGAAAGAACAACTGTTGTTTCATTTGTAAAAAAGAAGGACATTTTGCAAGGAAGTGTCCACAAAAGTCATCCAGTGCTTTGAAGGCTTGTATAGATATTAATGAATTCCAGGATGGTTGGTCAATTGTAAATTCAGATGATGATGTTTCAAATGTATATATTTTAACTGAAATATCAAGATGCAGAAAAAGAAGAAGAAGACAACCAAGAGCTGATTAAACAACATGCCGAATGGTTTCATCAGTTTGGAAACTTAAGATTGGTTGAGAAATTGTAGATTCTCAAGAAACTCGATGATTTGCAGGGTCAGCCTAAAGCACTCAAGTTTATAATTAATCAGAAGGCATTAATAACAATTTCAGTTGCACATCCAAATTGGAACAATAATGTCATCCACCTCATAAGTCTAATGATTTCTAAAAGAATATGCACATCAATGATATTTGAATTGGGATGGCAACATAAAGCTGAATTAAATGAAAATTGTCGGTTATGGATACAACATGCAATTGAAAGTTCCACAAATATGTTTCAGATATTTAAGTGGGAATTATTGGATGGAGTTGAGCTAGCAATACAGAAATCACCTACTACCCGAAGTGCTTTTAAAGATTCGTTTCTTGATATCGAAGTTAGTGGTCTTCCATTTCTGAACAAATGGGAAAAGCAAGAAGCGACGTATACTCCATAGCAACCGGGCCTACACAAGATAAAGACGAATCTCAACAAAGGAGAATCCTCATCAGCAGCATCTAGTCGAACAGCAATAATGCAAGAAAAAGAAAAAGCAGAAATGACAGATGCACAAGATCCAAATGATGGAATCGATGAACAATAAAATCGCCTCATGGATTGGTACTATCAACAATAGCTGGACGAATACGAACCATCTCTAGGACCATCCGAAGAGGATCTTTGGGAAACAAGAAGTCCCACTTGGTAGAATATTCGTCAACAATGTGATAATGTTGATCACATGTTGTGAAAGGATTCTTTTGTACAGAAAAGAATTGAGTAGACACCGTCGGTGGATAAAGATACCGACAGGACCCTCAATTGTTTTCTTTTGACGTCAGTTTTAGATAAGCATAGATAGACATAATACTATATAAGAAAGTGTTGGGAGATCATTTAGAGCATCCTGAGCATTTCGAGTGTTTCTAGTTTTTGAGTCTGAGACTCTTTGTAAGAAGCTTTGTATTCTCTTGCTTTTATTAATATCGAAGCCTACTGGGCCGCCTGTCTGAGGACAGTTCCTGTAATCCAAAAGAAGCTTGAGCTATAAGGCGCTGGAGTGAAGACCCATGGAGAAAGGTCGTGTCGCGCATGATCGCCTGAGGTTTGGATATCTGTGTTCAGAAGTGTTGTGTTGAAGGCGACGGTTTTATTTGAAAGTAAGTCTATCTAGAGCTTTATCTATTATACTCAGTCTCTGTTTGTTCGAATGGTAGCCAACCTTGGTGCTTGTATTCAATAGAAGCAATAAATAATTCCATGAGGTTGTCTAAATGAACCACACTCACTTCTGAAGCATGCTTCATCAGTTTTGCTATGCAGTCCATTGCTATGGATGGATCACCCTTGAATTGTGACATATTTTGCCTAAACTTCCAATCCAAGCCATTTGGGATATCCAAAGCAAGAAACCACTCATGAAACTTTTTAGAAGCCAATGATATTTATATATTGATATCACGGGAGTCGTTAGGGTGAACTAATATTGCCTTAAGAAATGCATGCTTTAACCTACACTAATTGGCTTTGAATTTCAATGAAGAACCAGGGATGCATTCTTCCAATGGAGTAGCAAATAATGTTATGTCAATATGTCGTATGGGGAACAAAACACACATTTCGTGTCCTCGGAAACGGCGCCAAAGTGTTACCGTTCAAACTAGAAGGCATGCTAGAGGGGTTGTTGGGACAGGGTCCCCTGGGGTTAAATTTTGTATAAGCTTTGTTAATATTGTAAAGTCTCCGCATTTTGAAGAGTGGAGCGCGCAGGTCATTAGGAGTCAAAGAGGCTTTAGGAAGGTCAAAGACCCTTAGTTTGTTAAGAGTAAGTTGTTTTGTGACCCTGCCATGGTTCGCAAACCATGGTATTGTAATAGAGAAAGATATAAAAACGAGTCATAGAGAGTATTGAGAGATATACATATGATCTAAGTAAGAGAACTCTATTTTCTATACTTAGGTGAAGGGGAAGCCTCCTGCAGCTATGTGCACAGAGACCTCCGTAAGTCCACAGCTGAGTGCGCAGGCCCCTGTAATTGTGTGCACAAGGTTGAAAGACTCTGTAATTGAAGATCTAAGCATAATAAAGGTTGTTTTGGAGCCTTATATGTGTATCTGTGTGTCAGTGTTTAATTCTGAATTTACTGTATATTCACTTTGTTTACTGCAATTTATCATGAAACATACTTAATAGATTGGCGAAAGGGGTAGATCTGTTTAATTACATGATGTTATGAACATTTAGAACGATTGGCAAAGAGTTAGAATCTGTTGTCTATTAGTTACTGTAATTTCCAGGTTTTAAGGGTTAGGGTTCGCGAAGGTCGAGAGAAAGCCCTAAGAGTAACAGAACACATCACATAGTCCTTTGGATGCAGAAACCTGTTTCTAGCATCCCCCAATACTACCTTGGGTGAGACTGTAGCTTGAGCTACACAGGTTGTTTCCAAAAGGGTTCGTAGTGTAGGGTTTTGTTGGTTAGTGTAGCTAACTCTAAACTTGGGTCCTAGCCTCCCTCAAGCCAACAAATGGTTTCGTTGTCGGGACCGGGATCTATTTGAGGAATGTGTGATGTGGCATAAGTGGATAGTGACTAAGAAATAGATCGAGAAATTGATAGATTAGAAGTTGCACAAGTTTTCAGCCCAGGAAAATAGGAATCTGCGCCTGTCGAAGGAAGAGTGATTGAATAGATCCCTGTATACAGAAGAACATGAAATTTTCTTTTGCTCTTTTCCGTGCGAGTTTTACGAATGGTTGGTTGAATTGGCGGACGGTCAAGGTACGTTGAAGTAGGATAACCCTATTGTGCATACTCCAAAATTAGTGAGGTGTCTAGAAGGTTCAGAAAACAAGATTGCGAGCGTTATCGACTATTGGATTGATAGCTACTAAGTTCGCGATTGACACATTTGTCAGTTACAGTGAAGCTGAACGTCGGTTTTTCAAAGGATTAAGAGGTAAGTATCTGAAGTCCCAGAAAACTTGGATTAAAATGTTATTGTGTGAGAAACAGGTTATGCCATTGAATTGATATTTAAACGATACTTGACGGCGACTACATGAGGTGGAAAACCATTCAGAAAAGATCTAGATTCAGGTGCTGAATATAGTCCTTTGTTGGGAGCATTTGATAGTGACGAAGAGGGTAGTAGTCTGAAGACACCTCAAGGTGTGCCACAGATGGTAAATCAGGGTATTATGGGAATACCACATCCATCCACTCCACCTCCACCTTCACACCTCACAGACCTAACCTACACCTCCACCTCCACCTCCACCTCCGCTATTCAGTATGGCAAACGCGTTGAAGATGCCCATATTCAAGAGTCTGGGGTTAAAAGACCCTAAACAATTTTGGTTTGTAGCAGACACTGTCTGGAAGTCACAGCGGACAATAGATGATGGCCTGAAGAAAGTGCAGCTAGTCACAACATTGCAGGATAGAGCGTTGAGCTAGTATATTAAGTATAGCACGGCTCATCTAGTTGCGACATTGAAAGATACAAAGGATGTGTTGAATAATGAATTCAAGAAACCTAAGTCTCAAGCTTAGTCTGTAACTGAGGTTAAAGAAATTAAGCAGCAGGTAAATGAGTTTGCATGGGATTTTGATCAAAGGTTGAAATGTCTGCTGCAGCAGGCTACTCTGTAGATCACGAATGAACAACAAAAGGATTGGTACATTTCTTTGTTGTTACCTCACTTGAGATTACCGTTGTCACAGCAGAAGCTTGAAATGCATGCTGAGACCCTGGAGATTGCTATGAAGTTGGAGGCCTCACGCATTTAAGATACAAATCTAAGAGTGCAACAGATTCAGTCATAGTTGGCTAGCTTGCATATGGAATTGCAGAGTCTCAAAAAGGGAAAAAAAGTCCATTGTGAGGCCCATGAGGAAGTATGGTGTTTAAAATGTAGAGATCATGGTCATGACAAGGATCATTGCCTGGTGTATCAGAATTATCTAGTTGGGGGAGGTCATGTCCCCCTGAAGCCGAAGATTACCACTGGGACGAGTACTGGTGTAGTGCCATGGTGCGTTATCTGTCAGATCACAAGAAAACATTCGACAAACAACTGACATTTGATGCACAAGTTTGTGCAGAATCCCCAACAACTGTTTTGCAATTTTTGTAAGTTTGTAGGACATGACGAGCACAACTGCCGAAATTATGAATTAATGATGGATAAGACACCAACATATAGAGTACAAACGGAGGCACGTCCTCAGTAGGATCAAGGTGCAACTGCAGCGTGTGGAGGATTCCAGGGACGAGAAAGAGGACGAGGGGGAGGAGCTGGAAGAGGTTGCAGCCAGATCATTTGTTACAATTGTGGAAAGCCAGGCCACTTTGCGTGGGATTGTCAGAATCCAACACAACCCTCGTGTCAGTACTACCGACAGTTTAATCATTCTTAGAAGATTGTCCTGTGCTCATCGTAAAAACGCAAGAAAAGAAGACCCAGACCCAACAGCCTACTCAAAACATCTAGATGATGAGATCAGAACCACGCGAAGATGGACATTGTGTTAATATTGTTACGCGAAGCGGTATAGCTTCCGAGGAGGATAAAGGGAAACAACCAGAGGAAAATGTATGGGTATACAAGGATGCTAACAAGGGAGTTGGGTTTCATTTGAATAAAGCAAAGGAAACTTTTATGGAGGCGAAAAGGAGCTTTCTTGAAGAAACCAGTACTACACAGGAAGCAGATCCATCATTGTTAACATCTTTCTTACAGACCTACATGAAGCTCCTGAGGGACCAAAAAGCAGTAGAGGGACTGCAAAAGATGAAAGATAACTGCGCTGGCAAGGGTAAGCCACTGCCTCAACAACGCGCAGTAGACAAAGTAGACAAGGTTAAGAAAAGGACTGGTCGCCAGATGAGATTGACTGCCTAGATCAGAGAATTCGAAATGGACTAGGTGATCCTTGATTTGGGATTTGATGTCACGGTTTTGCCAATAACAACCTGGGAAAGAATGGGAAAACCAACACTACAGTGGTCCCTGATCCAGTTGTGAATGGTGAATCAACAAAAGATTATTCCTATGGGGTGCCTACATGGAGTAACCGTGGATATTGAAGGGGCACGCACCATAGCTGATTTTGAAGTAATTAAAATTGTGGATGACAATAATCAATACCCGGCATTTGATATGAACGTGGTTATCAACCTAAAGAAGCGCAGAATGACATTTGAAAAGAAGGAACTGCAGGTTATTGTTCCATTGATCCAGCCGAGGGTGCACGATATACTGAACCAATCCAAGATTATTATGAGGAAGACGATATTGAGCAAATCTATAAGCTTACTATGCAAGATGAAGATTGAATCAACCCTATGGCCGATGGGCGCATTACTTGGGAGAAGGACAGCTCTTGTAATTTGGACTTAGATGAGGAGCTTGAGCACTACCAGAATAGACTACATGAGGTATTGACGCTGCGATGCAATAAGCTCACGAAGTCGCTCCAATGCATATCCACTGAGGTACGCAACTTAACGTATTATGCTGGTTTAGAAGATGTAAATTTATTTTTGGATAAATTTGAAAGGAATGTACTGGAGGAACATCGGTTCTAGGCATTAGACATCACGCGAAGAGCTACGCCTACCAAATGGTGGTGTTACACTGAAATTTGTCACCTTGACTATCTGCAGTCTATGTGGCCTCATCAATAGCCACATTGTCCTCTTTGTCAAGCCCCATACCTCTGCTCTTCATGTCAAAACTTTAAAGAGAGAGAAAGTCACTTGAAAACATGTTTATCTCTGGGTACGCAGGTTCTCTCTACCTTGCCTGCGTGTACGCACTCCAATACACACTGTACCTGCGTACTTGTACGCTCTGTAAGCCAAAGGATGGGTGCGTACCCCTGTTAAAGGTCAAAAGGCGCAAGTTTCATCTTTAAAAAGTTACTTGTGGTCACTTCTAGAGCCTTCTAGAAGAGTTTTGACGTGTATTGAGCGCCTCCAGATGGTTCATGCACCCCTATGATAGAGGAGCTTATCCCATCAAGAGAGGAGCTACCCCATCCAAAAGAGGGAGTATCCCATTGATGTTGGAACTGAATAACCTCTTCTAGAATACTATAAATACAGGCATTGGGCCAAAGGAGGGGAGGTTGAAAGCTGAACATTCTAAAGGGTAAATGCTGCTGGAATTAGGACTTCCATTTGTTGACTTGTGAGGAGAGATCACTATCCTTCCTTGTTGCCATAGTGGGAGTGGGTGAGCTTGTCAAAGTAGAGGAAATCTCTTGCTGGACCCTGGGAGGAGCTTGCACAACACCAAGGCTCAGGTTGTAATGGTTCCTTTTTTGTTTCCTTAATACAAATAAGTCCATTCTTCTCAATGATTTGTTGTTAATGAATTATTTCATGTACTCCTTGGTCTATGTGATGAATATGCTTTGTTTTATGATGAATATTCAGGTGTTATGTAATCGTCTGCTTTGTTAGTGTATGCAGATCTTAAAGTGAAGGAGGAGCTCATCTGGATCAGCAAGGCTGGACTGCTACAACAAGCGTTGGACCTAAGGTAAGATCGGAAAACACTTGATCTCTCATAAGATAATGTGTGTTTAGAGAAGGATTGCTCTTGTTTGGTTTGTTTGTCACTAGAGAGTCTTAGACTCCTAGGGAGGTTAGGTTTGTCCGCAAAAATAACTCTTTCCGCATGACAAGCATGGTGGAAGATATCTAAAGAAAAACATTAAGCTTCTAACACACTTGCAAACACTAGAAATCCCAAGGAGAAGGAAAATATGTGTTTTTGGGGCAGCAAGAGGGTCTTTTCCTCAATTCATAGTCCCAAAGGGAGTAAAAAAGGCCAAGGCACTATTCCTAGCCTTTTCAACCTTCTTTCTATCACTACTTACCCTGCTATAGAAAACACAAGTGAAAGAAAACTACTAAACCATCAAAAAAAACTTATTCTTAACCAAGAAAGAAATTCATCTAACAACAACTAAGTCATAAACTGAAACAAAGCATATAAATAAAAACAAAGAGGAGCTTTGCTACTTGGATTGGGCCCTAACCCAAGAGCTTTAGCCCTCTGAGGTAACTCAGTGCTAGCTCAAAAATGATCTCATCTTTATTATCAAAACAGTAATAGAATTACATGAAACTATCCACAAAAGTAAGCTCAAAGTTGAGCAGAGTTTTATAACAGAAAAAGTACAACAAAAAGCTGACAAAAATCCAACCCTAGTGAGGCCCTAGGGCTCTCTACTTATACAGCTGAAACTCCCAACAGCTTCCTTAAAATTATGGAGGCTTGGCTTCCAAAACTCGAGATAAACATTAGTTATCCTCCACTTGCTCGACTGCCTCCTAGTGCATTGATTTGCTTGTTTGTACTCTGAGCTGCATGAAGGGGAATTCAAAGTGGGGAGTAATAAATGAGGGGGATTACCTCCTATAAAACCTCTCCTTTTTCCACTTCGAATTATTGTTGCCAATTGTCCATTGAATCTTTGACTTTGTCTTCAAAATTCAACAAAAATTTGCATTAACCACATATTAGACCACATGGCATCATAACTAACTCAACTCACTCCATAAGCATAACTATAATAAAAAAACATGCAAAAATCTAAGAGAATGGTTGATTTAACTATGTTAGGAGGCAAAATGAGCCCATATAATTAGCCATTTATGGGGTTCATCAGCAACATCGAGCCAGACAAAGCCAAAGAGAGTCAGAGAGTCTGTGTACTCCAGAAAAGGCTTGAGAGGTTCAAGCAAACTCCTTTGTATATGCTTGTCATGTATGAGTCTCAGATTGGGCTCATACTACTATGACCAATAGAGCTTGAGTTTCAGTAAGGAGAGTTTGTATACTCGAGAGACTTTAGGGATCCAAGTCTAGTCCTACTCATTTATATTTGTTGAGTGAAACTCAAATTGAGCTCAGTGTTGTAAAAACTTTTCTTTGAAAACATAATAGAGAGGCCACCATTGAAGGCTGGACCAGGAGACGTAGCCCAGGAGCATTGGGTGAACTCCTCATTAAACTTGTTGTGTTTACATGTTTGCTTGTTATGTTTTCTCTAACTACTTCAATGTCTATGTATTTCGCAATCTTGTTGATCTGTAGCATAAACTAATAGGCACATTCATGCAGATGAGTAAATAATACCTTTAGTTCTTTGTCCTAAATAAATTCCAAGTCAATGATGGGACTCTCTATTGGGTTATACAAAATCCACTATACCCAAAAAATATTCTTGACAGGGGAACATGATCCTAATTTCGATACGGATGAGCGATCCATGTATAAACTATTATGAATCATGTGTATCAGCTTCTTCAAAGTAGCAGTCGAAAGAAAAATTCCTCCTCAAGTCCCAAGTTCAGTAACCCCACTCCTAAACAATCACCAAACAATAGTATATGCGTGATCTTCACCTTATCAAAGCAGTATCCTACCACATAAAGAAGGTAAACAGTTAAATATGATCATACAAGTTGATTAGGGCGTCAACATACAAATGTGTAGAAAAGACATTAACCTTTTAGCTGTACATAATACTACAAAATTTTCGACCCTGAAAATAAAATCACAACATAAACTTTCTCAAAAATGACATTTCACAGAGGCAATCGCTATGTTGTGTAAGAGTTAGCAAAATATGAACAGAAAATTTGTACAAACCCTTGTACTTTACAACACTTCTAATGTTAGACAAACCCACTTTGTTTCAATTTCATTTCTAATTCTGAAAAAGTCTATGAGCATTTGAAATGATACATTCTAAAGCTTCCTATGGAAGGAAATCCTATACTCATGAGTGAGATATTTGAGGGATCTTTGGTCTTTAAGGTCAGCTTGGTCTGCAAGTCACCTGCTATTTCTTTTGTTGTTGTTTTAGCTTTTGTTTTCATTTCCATTGTTGTCGTTATTTTCGGTATTGTTGTCATTGTTGCCACTGCTATTGCTATTTCTTGTTTACATAGTTCCTTCATCTCATTTTCTTCCATGGGGGATTGTGAGATAGGCTTTGATAATTTTGGCATGGGTAATTGTTTGCAGTTCTATTCATTCTGAGATGGATTTGAATCGTCTTCATTCTTATCATTTATAGGCCCCTATACATAACTTCCTTTGTCAACATTAGTTCTATTTTCTCAACAACATGATGAGATGAAATATATTTGTTTGGTGTTCTATTGGGTGATGTTTGGAATGCAATCACCCTTTTATAGCATGGAATTGATGAACACACTCGTCTTCGCTCATGTATATTGCACTGTGACAAGAACTGGTACTCAACAATGGTGAACTCCTCATAATATGCACCAATCACCTCATGTTAGGGAAATCCACTATCTTTAGGAGTATTACACTCTAAAAGGCATTGGGATTGATCAATAGTATACTACTTATAATATTTTTCATTGGCCTTCTTGTCATTTCCCATGGATATCTTACCCTCAGAAGAGCATTGAGATTCATAAATGGTACTATGCTTAGAATAAACTCCAATCCTAATATTATTTTTGGATATTCCATCAACATTGGGTGAATTACTCTCTGAAAAGCATAGGAATTCATCAATACCACACCTCTTAGAATAAATTCTATTCATTTTCCTTTTGTTGGGAAGTGAGGAATGCGTAAGAACACTGTCATTAGATACTTAGATTTTTGAACCACAAACGAATTGATCCATCTCAAGAAAAAACATAGTTTTGTCATTCCCTAATAAGGATTTTTTCCTTTCATTACCCAATTGCATTCTCTTTTTTGTTATGCCTGGATTTTGAATTTTTCATCCACTGAATTACCTCGGATGTGACTACAGGTTGTGGCATTCATATATCTGGGCAAGCCCACGGACCTTTGTGCTACATTCCCTAATTCAATATTGTATGTTATCTCTATTTCTTGACTAGCTTGACTATCTACTGTTTCCTGGTACCTTAAGGATGGATCACTCTTTGCAAGACGTTTCTTCATTTCTCTCAGAAGAAACTCAAAAGGTTTGAATATTGTTTCTTGCACTTTGGTAGTCATCTTCAAGGCATCTCATCTACTGCATGAGTTCAAACATGTTTTCTTCTATCTAAACTTTGACTTCCTGCA
This sequence comes from Pinus taeda, assembly GCA_000404065.3. Taxonomy (NCBI): domain Eukaryota; kingdom Viridiplantae; phylum Streptophyta; class Pinopsida; order Pinales; family Pinaceae; genus Pinus; species Pinus taeda. The sequence continues at coordinate 55,527 of APFE030061394.1, read as the reverse complement.
TGGCACAATAATAATAAGCATGGTACTCATCCACGCAAAAAATGGAATTAGTTCTACGATAAATTTCTATTACTAGGACTTCTATGACAACTAGAAAAAGACAAATAAAAGTGTTCATTTCATATATGTATCACACCCAAGACAAGGAAGAGGGAAATAGACAAAGACAAAGAAGAGTGAGCATTGCATATATGTAACACACCCTAGCCAAGAAAGAGAGAACTTGACAAATGGTTTTTATTCTAAAAGAAACTTAAAGGTGTCTGTTGTATCACAAGTCCACTGATTTAACCTCACAACAGTTAGATATAAATTAACACCAGTCATGAAAATATACATGCAGCAATATCAACGACAAGAAAAAGAGAACTAGACAAAGACAAATGCGAATTGCATATATGTAGCATAACCGAAGGCCAAGACAACGAGGAGAGAGCTAGACAACTAGATTTTATTTTAAAAGCAACATAAATCTAGATGTTGCATCACAGGTCCACTAATTGTACCTCACAAGAGCCATATATAAACTAACACCACTTAAGAAAATATGCACGAGGCATTGGTTGTATACAATGCTCTTCGGATAATAAACCTTTTCGTAGAACATGTCGTTAAATACCTAAATAGAATGAACATGAGGCTTCCTTATTTTTTCCCTTTACAGGAGACCTAGGAAAGATTTGGGCATAACGATTTACATAAGATAATTCTTGTCCTACGTGACCCCACATGCTCTAGTTGCAAAACTCAAAGAAAAAATCATCTAACTTAAATCATCTGCCTTAGGACTAATATGGACAAGCATCAACGTTGTTTAGTCTTCTCCTTCATTTTTTCAAAAGAATGTGTTTTAGAATCTAAAATTAATTAAATAAGACACCATAAGTCCATGTGTAGAAGAACCAAGAAAACAAACCTTCACAGCATACAAAGAGAACAAATGGACAAAAAAAAGTGAATTGGTTACGTATTGGGTCTCTTAGGATTTGCGTAAGTTTGTTATTCCTGCACATGTAAAAATTTATATAAGTAATCACTCTGTAAAAGTATACTACAAAATGTATCATATGTAGCAAATGGACATGAAACCAAGAAATCCTTTTGAGCTTGCAATCAACAATCAAGATTTTGTTTGTGTTTCTACACTATAAAGCCCACTACATTTTCTCGCCGCAGCAATGCAGAATACCATTACAATATGAAATTCTCGAGTATGAATGAAGTTCTCCATAGGAATTTTATCCATGCATTCCTCTCAACATGAGTAAATATATTAAATTAAATTACTATTTCAAAATAGACAGAAAAGTGTTGATTAATATGAAGAAATCTGAAATTACAATCCACAATCAAGGAAGATTTATGCAAGCTCGAAACCCTAAATCTAGTTGCACAAGAAAGCTACCAAACTCAACCTAACAATAATTCACAAAATTTATGACCACCATCTCTATTGGAGTATCCCTTACAATGGAATCTTGTTTAGCCACTGAAGGAGGCACATACCAAACTATGACTAACTAATTCTAATTCAATAATACATTTTCGTGTGCAAAAATGTGTGGGGTGGGCGGTTAGGTCTAAACTAGCCTAATCACCAGCATTGTAGGTATTGTGGTTTTTAATACTGACTAAACTAAATAGTGTTGCCAGTAACTACAACATTTCCTTAATTTTAGTGAAATGCCTAATCACTTAACTGAACTAAACACTGCACTCTAATGACAATAGTTTTAGCAAGCTGTCCTTAATCTCAACAAAACCAGATTGTTACAGACAAAAAATAAATGAGTACACTCTATAAATCTCAAGTAATTATTATACATGTTGCCCTATTCCTCAAGTGTGAAAAAATTAGATCTAATTTTTCCATTTCATGGGCTCTTTGTAGCCTTTATATGTAGCATTCCTTCTTTTTATAGATCTCATAGGAACGTATTGACTGAAAGGGATCCACATCTTAGAATATGAAAAATGTAGAATCCCGAGTCCCTGACCAATGTGACAAACATAATTTGGAAGCTTCGAATGAAACTAGTTTCACCAAGAGGTGCATTCTATAGCCCAAGTGGAGAGATGTTCAATGTCTTTGTGTAACATTTACACTGTTGACCTTTTATATATGGAAGGAAAACAAAAAATTTAATACTTTAATGTTAACTTATCTTATAATAATAATATATTTAGAGAGGAGAGTTTTTGAAACCAGCCTATATGTGTATGAACCATAGATCTAAAAAACACCAAGAGAGATCAAAGACCTCTAGGTGGAAACCTTTCCTCAAGTATTTGTAGTCTAAAAGAGTTTTGCGCCTCAAGGGATTTTATCCATCTCACCAGTTGACAGATCCAAGGTGAAGATGCACCTGAGCTAGTTAACGACTCAAGAATATTTACCTATAAGTAATGTGAGCTTGCTTATTATGTAATCCACTAATCACATCACCAAGAGCTAAGAGGGACATATTTATGGCCTTCCCTTCCTCCATAGTCTAACCTATGGCATGTGCCTTTTTACAAATGTTCACTTCCACCAAGATCTACCATCCATATCTTTTTGGTATCGCTATATCTTTCTGGAGCACCCGGGCAATTGATAACAAGCTTGATTAAATTGTAGACAACAGAATAATTACCTAGATGAATGAATGCGACTAAATCCCATCTTTATTGTAGGTGCAGATGATAAAAACAATTAGCTTGACCCTTTACTTTGTGGGGGTAATTATCTTCTTTCTTCCACCCTTTCATAAGCTATGCTTTAGGGTTACTAATTTAGATTTAGATTTAGGACTCATTTCCATTTTACTATTGTTTTTGTTGTTAGATGCATTATGCACTTCCTTCATATCTACTAGTGTATGTAGTAATGTCCACTCCCATTGAGCCATTTTTGGTCATTCGTGGACATTAATAGAACTTCAAATTCATTTTATAATTATATTGACTGTACCAATCCAGTATTGTCAGTCAAGAGAGGTGCATACCAATGTGATGTACTAGATGGCTCATTGGCATTGGTCGAAGATGTAGATTGAGCTCTGCTACCTTTGCTATACAATTTTCTTACTTGGCTGAAATTGGTCATGAGCGCTTCCCTTACATTCTCAATCTCAAATGTACCCTTTTCATCCATTTGGATAGAAAGATTGAATAGCAAGAAGAAAAATAGTCGCATTGCATTACAACTCCATAGACATTTAACTTTTGAAGAAGGATACCCTGCTGTGACAGTAAAATATCATTTTGGAAAAATGGTCTACTAACTTTGTTGATTTAGAGGTAAGTAAATACCTAAAGTGTCCCATGTATATTTCTATCATGCTAAATGAGAATGTGAAGCTAATAGTCTTGTCGAGAGAGGCCTGATGAAATAGTTCTTGTATCATATGGGGAACAATCCTAGGACAATTTGGCGTCCCTTCCTGCAAAATTTGACAAGAATCGAATTGATAATAGCCTAATTGTATCCACCAAGTGGTTAAGAAGTAATACCATCATTATATATGTCTCAACGAGAAGTCTAAAATAGAAAATACCAACCATAGTAAAATTTTTTCCAGTCCCTATCTATCCATAAGCAAAAATACATACATTGTGTCCATCCGAAGCTGATCTAATAATGGGCTCCACTTCTGTAAATATTTCATCTGTAGAATGGCAAGACACATTTTTTTATATAATGTACTACTTAAATATACTAATGAAAAAAAATTGAAGCTTTTGTTAAACAATAACCTACAGTCTGACTGCAAAATATAGTGTTTTTTGTGCACCTTGTGAAGCGCCAAGAAGGAAAACCTTTTCAAAGTTGTATTCTTTAGTTTTCCCTCCAGCTAATTTTACAACCAATTTGTGTAGATCAGGAACTATAAGAGGCCCAGGTATTGCCTACTTCTCACTAACGAAGAAAGGCCTCACTTGACAAAAAACATGGATGTTTCCTGCATAGTTCAAAATGTATGATTTCAAGAATGAAAATCATGGATCAAATTTGAAACCATCTATGCCATCAAGAGCATCTTGCTAAGTATATTAAGTTCACAGAACTAATTGAAGGTCTAAAGGATATTCAATGACTTTCATAAGGTGAATGAAAAAAATATGCAAAAGGGCATATGACTGGTATGGTTCTCAATTAAAGTCAAGCAGCATGAATGGGTCAAATGTGCATAAAGAAAATTACATGGGCTATGCTTCAAAAGTGACTTTGCAACAGCACTTGCATAGTTTTCATGGCATACAAAACTTGTAATTGGAGGCAGTTTGATGCCATACCAAAACTCAAACAAAGACTTTCTTATTGTGGTCACAAATGTTCTGTTTGCTTGGATATTTTGTTCTGAAGTAGAGAATGATAATGTCCATATAAAACCAAAAATGAAAGGTCTACAAGATACACTTATATTACAGGAAAAATCATTTTTCAACACAGAAGTCAAAGTCTGACAGAAAATCCCAAAGGAATAAAACAAATGTCAGATTAGAAATGGTGTATATAAAGGCAAGTGACCTATCAAGCACCTGAAAAGAAGTAAGGTGTAAACACCAGAAATTTCACTTGAATCAATATAAAGGGATACTATTAATGTGTTCTAGGCTACTTTTAGCTACAACAAAGAAATACTTCTCTCTTGAAGCCTAAATTTTACTGTGATATGTTATAATGAAGCAGTAAATTGTGGCAATGACTTTCCGCAATGAAGAATGCTTGGATCGGATGCAAACTCAAGCCTCCTCGGGGATATCAAAAGTCTATCTAAACTATGAAGCCAGTGCTTTGTACCTATTTCAGATTTTGTAGGAGCAAGGTCAGACACTTCTATTTATATTTCTTCAAAAGGGTCTCTTAGGTTATATATATATATATATATAATATTATATATTATATATATATATATATATATTTTTATATATATATATCTATATATATTATATATATATATATATATATATATATATATATAATATTATTATATATATATATTATATATATCTACTTGTGCAGCAATCACTTAAAGGTGTAAGGGTTGACCTATTGGAGCCAACCTACAAGCTGTATTGAAACATGTTTCATGGAGGACGAAATTATAACGTGTTTTGAATCATTTATTTTATATGGAGCCGACCAATGTCATCGCAACAATTAGGTGTTGATCTCTATTTTGGGTGAGTTATAGATATGATATATAGATCTAATGCCTATTTGAGAGTATTGTTGGTAGATTTTTATGTCGAGAATTCACCTTAGAATATTTTTACCACATTTGTGGACATTTGGAGGTCTCATGTACATGATAAGAGGAGTTGTTCCACCTCTTGAAAGTTAGATGTGTCCACTATGAAGCCCCTGTGCTAATTGTTTAGGAGGGTTTGGGATCATTCCTGATAGGATTGCAGGAGAAGACCCACCACTAAGGGTGGAAAGTTTACTTTGGATGACACCTAGGAAGTTTACTGGCTAATTTGTAGAGGAAATGGACCTTTGAGGGGCCTTTGGAGGCTTGATGCTGCACCAAAATCATTTTTCCCCTCATTTGTTGGAGATGGGTCACTTTTTCGGGCCTACTACCTCTCATGTAAGCATGGGTACATATGAACACTTTGCAACATTTATCACCATTATTGTAAGATCGAGGTCCTGTTACCCCTCTTTCAGCAGGGGTACTCCAAAAAAATTTGGACACACCATATAAGCCCAAAGAATCTGCCTTATATCCTTGTAAAGTCATGTGGGTGTGTGTTATTTTTTGAAAGTGACTCTAAGATCCCCATTGGTGTGGATGTTCATGGCTACTTTCAGTTTTGTTTTATTCATGGTATGTCTAGATTTGTGGCACTGTTGACCTCCCCTTGGTGGGAAGTAACTCCCTACCTTGATGGGTATCATCATAATATCTCTTTTCAAATTTATTTTAATGTACCAAAAAGTACTCTATGAAATTTATTCAAGAAAAACAAATAACAATTCTTGCAATAATTTGAGTGATTTAAATTTTAAAGTCAATAATTCAGAGTTTGTAGACAAATTCTATTGTAAAAATCAACTCCTGGTTTGAAGAAACACCATCATTACAAACACATCAACATGTTCAACTTTCAGAGGCCCCAAAGGAAAATGATAAGATTTTCTACAGATACAACTTATCTTATTCAAAACTAATTACCTATGACATTTGGGGTGGCTTGTTACGAGATGGAGTTTCTGATGCTATTAATGGAATTTTGGTTGTTCCACTTGTCTTATTTTCTTCCCATGATTTGATAAATATAGGGTTGCTTTAACTCAAGGCTCCAACACTAGGGATAGGTGCACCTCTGCCAAGCTGCAACATGTTGAATAACCTTTACATCAATGAAATAAAGAGTTGTTCCTTGGACAGAGTTATTGCTTTATGAAGTATTATGTTAATGTCATGAACCTTGTAACAAATATTCATGGTGCTCAACAATTTGGTTCAGCTAAGAATCTACCTAACCAAATGCTAATGGATTCCTCTCACCTCTCAAATAATATGCAACAATATTTTAATGTTTTCCTAGAAGTATAGGTATAATAAATATCCATATTACAGATCTTGATGCAGAATTAGGCCCAGCTAGTACCTAACTTAAGAAGGCTTCATAAAGACCTGTGTTGTCTCACAGAGGGTGCAAGATCATTGGAATTTTAAAATAATTAGTTTGAACAATAGATGGTGAGAAATGTCCTTAGTCAACCTAAAATCGTTAATTTCAAATGTTACAGATGGAAGGGCCTTTATTTTAATCAACCTATGCCATTAATAATTTTTCAAAAGACTTGGTCGATAAGTACCTTGGCTTTGTATTCATGGCTTGCAAGACGCTAACACATTTTGCACGCTCATTCTCCACAAAGCATGTAATTTCATGGCTTGATTTCTAAAATCTGCATGAAAGTAATAACATACCTTGGTCCTAGAGACACAAATTTGGAGTAATATTTATAAAATAATTAAATATAATAAATTATTATGTTTAGACAAGATATCTATCAATCCAAGATCATGGTTATAAAAACCACAAGCAAAACATAATACCCTTTTCCAATGTTATTGACCACTTTATTGAGCAACTAATTAGAAAACTTCCAAAAATTTGGTTATTTCTACATTTGGAACTATTACCTTAACAGGTATTCTAACATTATAAATTATGGTTTAAATTTGAGTTATGTTACTTTTGACTCAAAGCAGTTTACAAGAGGGAAAAGCTATGAAGTACTTACAGTTTCATTGGTTCGTATGTTTCCACCCTATGACTCTTGCCCAATTGTTGAAGGTGGTAGCATGCACTTTGCTCTAGGTTTGTTCCCAAATCTTTGGCATATGATACCCTCATCTTCCTTGTTAGACTATTCATCATGGCTAGTCTTTGCACCTCTAACAACACAGGCACCCTTAAAATAAGATGTGTAACTAGTATCATGGTTAGTATTCCAGTTCCCAAACATCAGAACATGTGTTGGTGGCTGCTGTAAACAAATACAAGAAAAGCACCCTAAAAATGTCAATTTATAAAAACACGTACAATAAAACATCCATAGATGTCAAAGTTCGCAAAAGAGAGGGAAAATCTAAGAGGAGTCATCACCATCCACCACCATAAATGTGTCAATGTTGACATGGTTACCCCTTGGTTTGTGCAAGAAATTACAGGGCTAATTGAAGGTCTAAAGGATTTTTAATGACTTTCATAAGGTGAATGAAAAAAAATATACAAAAGGGCATATGACTGTTCTGGTTCTCGATTCAATTCAAGCAGCATGAATGGGTCAAATACGCATAAAGAAATTTACATGGTCTGCATTTCAAAAGTGACTTTGTAACAACACTTGCCAGAGTTTTCATGGCGGACAAAACTTATAATTCGAGGTAGTTTGAAACTTTGATGCCATAGTATAATTCAAACAAAGAATTTCTGAATGTGGTCACAAATGTTTTGTGTGCATGGATCGTTTGTTCTGAAGTAGAGAATGATAATGTCCATATCAAACTAAAAATGAAAGGTCTACAAGATACTCTTATATTATAGAAAAAGCATTCTTTAGCACATAAGTCAAAGTTTGGCAGAAAAACAAAAAGGAATTAAAAAAAATGATATTGGAAATGGTGTATATAAAGGCAAGTGACCTATCAAGCACCTGAAAAAAAATAATGAGTAAACACATGAAATTTCACTTGAATCAGTATAAACTTGATGGAGAAGGACATCTACAAATGATATCCCAACAATTAGGAAATAAAATCTAGGAGGTGGAGTCCCTATGGGGCCTTGGTAAAGACTAAATCTCCCATTCTTCAAAAATAAGGAACAACACAGGGCATTTACTCGAATGGAATATGGATGATTGCAAGAACCCCAGCTTATGTACAACCTTGGTATGAAAACTTTGATCGACCAGTCACATCTAGATTCTACACATAAATATCCTCTCAAGCATATTTTTAAGTTAGAACTCATTGATCAAAGGATAAGCAAAGTTCCATCCTATGAAAATGTTTGTGGATTTTCTCCAAAAGGCTTATAGCATGAACAATATTTATTTGTAAGTAGGTATTCTTTTTATCTATCCTTGGATTATTTCAGTGTGGCTTTATAGTGGTCCAACGCCTTCAAGAGCGTTATGGAGAACATGAGCATCAAATTTTGTAGTGTGTGCAAGTCTGGTTAAAGCTATATGCTTCTCCTTCACAGTTTTCAGAAGAACTGGAACTATGGTGGTCAAAACAAAACAAACCTATCCAAGCATTCATCCACTCTCAACTGTTAAAGAAGAATTGTCCCTTGCAAGTCTAAGGTTTGATGAAGCTACATGAATGAAGCTTAGGTTTTAGTTTTTGAATTGAATGAAATATATCACATCTCTCATTATAGATTCATAGAATGTATTTCTATGGTTGCGCTGTAGGAAACCTCAGATCTTCCCCACAGTCACCAAATGTGCAGGATAATCAAGTTTTGAGCAGCATTTGTGAGATGTTCTTGGTCTTCCACTTGGTGATGCATCTATGAAAATCCAATCTACCATTATGTATAATTTTCTTAGTGAATGAATAAGAGGGGACGATGAAGGAACTAGTACAATTGGCAGATCGACATGAACTCTATTCATAAGAGAAGGCTATTGAGGAATCAATAGAGGAAGACTTGTTTTGTTGGATGCTTTCTTCTAGCCATGACCTATTTCTTGATCCTTTCTATTGTTATTTCTCTAATATTTTTATTTCCATCAGCGATGTTTGAAGATCGATGTCTGTTGATTGATGTTTGTCACTGTCCTCTATTTTTTCATTAGTTCTCAGTCAACAAAATTGGCTTGCTATGAGGGCAACCTTATCAACATGAAATAATAATTGAGCCTTCTTTGACATGCAAAATTGAAAGAATCTTTCACTACACCTTTGACTACGAATTCCAGTTTTGTCCATCAGACTCTTCATATGTGAATTTATCATCGTTCCCTCCAGAGAAAAGGATCATCTCTAAGCAAGTAAACATAATTCTTACACAATTCTTTCTCTGATACCACCAATGATATTTTTGTACCTTAACGGTGCTTCTTCATTTGGTGCCACGTGTTCCTTATAATGAGGGAAATTATGCCACCTAATTAACCGGCTGTCATTCTAATTGATATATTCATGCCCTTCAAATATAGAGTTGTGGATTTTATGCCTTGAAACTCTGCTCATAAAAAATGCAATCCAAAATTTTGGTAGCTTTAACAGTAAGAATTAGAGCCTCTTTGTCTCTAGGATGAAGTCCACTAAGAACACCATCCATATTCATCTATTCCAATTATGGGCGGAATTAGGGGACTTGGATTCTAAACTATTTCCCTCCAGTCACCTTAAATGTGAGTGAATTTGTCCATAACAATCTTCTTCCTGGTCACAGCTTGGGAAAGAAAGCACACTCTCAGAACATTCTCCTTCAGGTCCCTGCTCGAGCAAGCATTAATGAGTAAAACTATTGGACCTTTTTCCTCTTCGAAGCCATCTCCTCTTAGCTCAATTTCAACATTTTTCTTTTCAACTCCTTGTAAAGCCAAATGTAGCATCCTTCTTACTTAAGGTTTCCTCAACAAGATTTATTAGAGGCTCCACTGGGACCTCTTCCATTGACAACCCTATAATTTCACCAACTTTTATATTCCATCCATTTAAAACTCCATAAGCATTGACTACCAAGATTAGAGTCGTTGTTGTTTCAATCAGTCTCACCATCTCATTTGTCATTGTATTCAATTCATCCATTTCCTGAAGTTTCAAATCAGTGAGTTTCCTATTGATGGAGATATTTCTGCTACTGTCACCAGTTTCTTTGCAAGAACCTCGCAATATTAATTACAATGAATGGATGGCATTCATCTCAACATTCTCCCTCGGAAAACTCCTCATTTTTACCATTTCAAGGAATGCATCAGACGAAGATTCTGGATGCATTTTCTTACCATTGTCTCCCTCCTACAGATCATGTTTGGCACCTCCCCATTTGAATTCTTTTGTAGTATGGGATCTGAACCAAAACAAAATTATTTTGAATTAATTATCACAACGAAAATTCCACAAACGGCATTCCCTAATGATCATGTGCCATGATAGCGTGCATAAACAAGAGTATTTGTGCTCAAACCTGTGGAATCCATGTGATTCTCAGACAACCATGCAACAATATCTTGGATCTGAGCCTCGGTAGGAGTTACCCCCAGAAGCCAAAAGTTTTCTTCATAGTAAAGGTCAACCACATTGCATCTGATTAGATCCATGATGTTGGGCTTCTGAGTGAAAATTCCCAAGGGTGTACCACAAAGAATCATGTCATAGAGCAATGCTGAGTGAATATAATTCTCTTTTATTTCATCTGAGTGGCTAATTCAACTTCCTTGTTTAGCTTAATTCCAAAAACTTGAATTAAGAATTCACAGGCATACCTTAAGGGAAATGGAACATAGTGTGGACTAGTGTGATGAGAAACCAGCAGTCACCAAAAGCCTTCTTCCTTTCTGTTGCATCTACCTCTCGCTACCTCCATCCAATTCCTTCTCATCGATTACTACAACCATTACTACAAATACTATAGAACCCATGTTGCCCATATATTGAGCATGGAAATCATGAGGTGTTATCAATGTAGATCCACAGAAACTTAGGCCTCTAGGAAAACTCTTGTCATCAATTACTGTTACAGGTTGTGCATAGCAATAAAAAATCATTCTTACTTTGTTCCTCGTAAACGAAAATCTTGAAACCTGAAGGACATCAGTTGGAGTGTGTGAGGTCGCTATACTACCAGTGTAACCACTTATTATTATTAGTACAACCCCCTTATTATATTTTTGTACCCATGTAGTCCCTATATTGTTATTATTGTGCCCCATAGAAGCCCACTATTGTTATTATTGTTCCCTTGCATTATTATTGTTATGTTGGCTCTCATTATATTATGGCCCCTTAGACTCCTATATATAGAAAGGAGGTCTTGTCATTTGTATCATCTAAGAATTGTTCATTTGCGTAATGTAAAGGCGGTTTCCCCTTTAAAGAGACTGAATTCTAAGGTGTTGATCTATCTTTTCTATCTTTTGGTGAGCTGGTTTCATAACATTTGGTATCGGAGCTATGGATTCTAGGGTTTCGTTGCTCCAGACAGGTAATCATTGAATTTTCACTATAACGTTTTCGCTACAAATTTTCAGTAGCTAAAAAAAAAACCATTTGAGAAGAAATTGGTCTAAACCTCATGTCCAAATTTCAAATCTTGTCTCACTACATTTTCGTAAGTATAATCTGATACATTTAGAGTTTCTGCAGGCTCCCGAATTACATCCTAGACAGGTGGCCTAGAGAAAATCATCATAACTCTCTCTATGAGCATCAAATTAGAATTTGGTAAGGAGTTGCAGAAAGAGGACTTCTTATATTTTTCTGTATATTTGTATTAGGTACTAAGGTCGAAACAGTGAGACATGGCACATCGTACAAGTTAGCTCTACTGAACTAGTCTACAATCAGGTCACCGTGGGAGATTTGGCATAACGCTTTCTTGGATAATCAAATTCTAATCAGGCTTGCATGGTTAGAAAGAAAACTCACCGTGTTACCGTAGGAAGAGATTTTAGACCTAGTAGATCTGAAATTATAGAGTTACAGTCGTTTCAAGATTGAGCTCCTAAAATCAAGAAAAAGCGAGATGAGAAAGTTTGATGGCAAGGATCCAGTAAATTGGATACTACCGATAGAGAAATATTTTCATCTACATGGTGTACCACTGCTACAAAAGGTATGTATTTCAACTTCATACTTAGAACAAGATCAATTTTTATGGTATAAAGGGCTTTGTTCTCATAAACCACTTGTTACATGGTCAATTTTCACGAAGGAAATTATGCACATTATGAGGATAAAAAGAACAACACCTTCTTTAGAGAAACACCACAACGATTATAAGAAAAAAGAGAAAAAGAGCTTTGTTACAAAGTGGAAAAAAAAATTATGGCAACAAGGAACTCTACCCCTCACAACTATAAATATGGAAGTGTTGTTTCTCCTAGCCTTCCACAACCTACAAGGGTTACACCACAACAATTGGAAGGAAAAAGAGAAAAAGGGCTTTGTTACAATTGTGATAAAAAATACATTAAAGGTCATAAGCATGCTGAGAATAAATTATTTTACATTGATTATAGATAGGAGGAAGAAAAGGATCAAGAAACGTCAAAAGAAGAGTATATACACCAGGAACCAACCCTAGAGAAAGAATAAATGAATCTGACCACATCTGGTAAAGCATTGGAAATAATTACTACTCCTAAATCTCTTAAGATAGAAGGAAATATCAAGAAGAAAAAGGTTCAAGAAGTGAAAGATCACATAAAGAAAGAAGAAATGAATCCGACCATATCTTGTAATGCAATGGCCGGAATTACCACTCCTCAAACTATCAAGATAGAACGACATATCAAGAAGAAAAATGTTCAAGAAGTGAAAGATCACATAGAGCATCAAGAAATGAATCTGACCATATCTTTTAATGCAATGGAAGAAATTACCACCCCTCAAACTCTAAATATAGAAGGACATATAAAGAGGAAAAAGATTCAAGTAGTGAAAGATCACATCGAGCATCAACAACAAGTCCTCCAACTTTTAAAGGATAACACCACTTTGGTGCATAATTGAATGAAACAACAGGAAGATCAGCATCGCAATGAGAAAATTTTTGATGTAGGCAATTGGGTATTCTTACGGTTACATACATATAAAGAAATGTCCCTCAAGAAAGTTACTTATGAGAAGCAAATGTCGGCAATACTACACACACTTAAGAAATGGTGACCTTACCTAATGGGAAGACACTTTAAGGTAAAGACGGATCATGATAATATTAAATACCTTTTAGAACAAAAATTATCCTCTGAAGAGAAACAAAAATGGGTCACAAAGATGTTGGGTTATGACTTTGAAATCATCTACACAAAATGGAAGAAAAATGTTGTGGCAGATGCACTCTCAAGAAATGATGAGGATGTGGTAGCATTGTTTTGTACTATTATCCAACCAAATTGGATAAATGAAGCAAGGGATGAATGGAAGAAGGACAAAGAAGTGTGGCCACTCATTCGAAAGTTTGAGAATATCCCAATTCAAACAATATTGCCAAAACTTGAAGAGGAAGGAAAAATCATATTGGAACCTAGAGTAGTCATAGAAACAAGAACACGATAATTATGAAATCGATCAATTTTAGAGTATCTCATCAAGTGGAAGAACTTTCCTCCTGAATATTCCACATGGGAGGACAAGAATTTTATACAGAAGCATCAAGAACTACTCAAGGATTGAGGACAAAAATTTTTGAAGGAGAGGGGCATGTTAGGCCTGTATACTACTAGTGTAACCACTTATTGTTATTACTACAAACCCTTACTATATTGTTGTACCCATGTAGTCTCGATATTATTATTACTATGCCCCATAGAAGCCCACTATTGTTATTATTGTTCCCTTACATTATTATTGTTATGTCGGCTCTGATTATATTATGACCCCTTAGACTCTTATCTGTAAAAAGGAGGTCTTATCATTTGTATCATCTAAGAATTGTTCATTTGTGTAATGTAAAGGAGGTTGCCCCTTCGAAGAGACTAAATTCTAAGGCATTGATCTATCTTTTCTATCTTTTCGTGAGCTGGTTTCATAACAAAGGGTAGTGAAGACCCAAATAAAATTCTAAATCATATATTCTAATCTAGGATATCACCTCACCATGATCATCATCATGAAATTTATATGCCATAACGCATACATAGCCTATAAGGTCACACACCTCTTATACAATCATGTCACACAATCACCCAATATTTCCACTAGAGATCAATTTGCAACTGTGATATTTCCTTTTGCAACAAGCTTATAGGATTGTGATGTTGTCATTTCAGAGGTGGAAACATCCAAAGTCCCAACAGGCTCAAGATATATCACCAATGCCACATCAATTCTATGGAGTATGGGATAGAAGGGCTTACTGGAACTCTTGGAATTGACTATAACAACATTCAGAATATTGAGTTATTCAAAGCTGCCAGGCTTCTACAATTCCATAGTGCTCGAAGGAGTGAACAAGGTCCTTGCATCATTGCCAATACAAAGAATTTGCTCCTCCTCCACGGTGCGAATTGCATGAGTTGATGCTTGAAACATATTTGGTGGATTTTCACTGTAAGAAATCACTTCAAAAGTCTTCTCATTCACTACAACTAGGCATCGAAATGGCTAAACCAACTTGCTCATTTGTATTTGCTATAGATATGCAGTAACTACAACTGATGAAACAATATCTAAATCCTTGTTATCTGTTTTGGAGTCACAACTTTCAGCACCTTTAATTTTTTTCCAGGTATCCCAACTTTAAGAAATTTAAGAACTTGTCTCAATCCTGCATCTCCCACATCTGCATCATCATTTTTCTCTGTGTCAATATCCGAGTCTTCAGTAGCTTTAAGTGATACTAAAAAGGAAGCAACTGTGGATTGTCCATTCCGCTACCAGTAGACCACCTGCTCCTTGTATTTTTTACCTTTGTTAAGAAAATTTCAAACATAGGAATGCCTGGAGCTCTTGCAGCCTTAAACACCAACAAAATTTGCCCATATAAATAATTTTTAACAAAAAATTATATGTGATAACATGACCAGATGAGTGAGAGAGAAGGTGCCAAGGGCTGGCCTCAGTAAGAGACTTGCAGAGTAAGAAAGCATGGCTTTGGGTTCACAATGTTGGCCTTCTTCCCTACATATACCCTTCTACATGAGACAAACATGAACACAAGGACTGTGGAGCCCCTCCTGGAGAATAAATCTCAAATTTGGTGGGCATGCTAAGCCAAAAGTGGCATGGACCCTTGCTCCTTCCAAATGTGCTCTTTCCTTCTCCTTCTTCCCCATGGAAAAACCTTTCAAATGTAGGGAAATAAACCATTTTAATATTTGAAAGGAACAAATCCATGAAACCTTAATGAAAATTAAATGAAACGTTCTTTTGTTTATCAAGGGAACTAAATTTCATTAAATATTCTTTTTTTTAATGGGATCTATTTTTTATTATAAATAATTATTAATTTATGAAAAAATTTAGGTTTTTGTGTCACTAAATATCAATTTAGGGGGCTTTGGTTGATTTATCAAAAGTGAATTATGGTGATATCAAAACAAGTTTTGTGTGGTTAAAAATTGAAGAAAAGTACTCATGTCATGGTAATGATCAATCATCATTTCCAATTAAATGTTTGGTTTAATAAGGATAATTAATTTATAGAGATCCCTTATGGTGTTTAATAGAGGGAGTCAACATGGGAAAGATAATACTTTGCCTCTCACATGTTTTAGAAAATTGATATCTCTCTGTCCATAAACATTAGGGTTGGAAAAATAGCATGGCTTCTAGAGCTAAGTTTTGTACCAACATAGCTATATCTTGAACCACAAATTGGTGTTGACCTCATGGAATATATGCTAGAAATTTGGTGGTTTGTAGGGTAGTATTGTCATAAAATAAGAAGGGTAGACATCAAAATAAGCTCTGTGTGGTCAAAAAGTATAGTGAAGTAGTAATGTCATACGACCAATGATCATTTCCAATGAAATGATTGTTTTAGTAAGGATAACTAATCTATGGAGATTTTCCATGATGTTCAGTAGTGGGAGTCAACATGGGAAACGTGATAGTTTGGCTTCCATATGCTTTATAAATTGATCTATTTGTCTATAAACATTAGAGGTAGAGAAAAAAGCCTAGGCTCTAGAGCTAAGTTTGTTCCAAATTAGCTATATATTGAACCACAAATTGTTGTTGACCTCATGGATATGATAGAAATTTGGTGGATTGTAGTGTAGTCTCGTCATGAAATAATGTTGTCACTTATTATATAGTCATACATTTTAATCCTAGAACAAATTATTCATTTAAGTTAGTCACTTTTACTTTAGTCACTTATTAGCTAGTCATAAATTTTATCCCTAGACTAAATTAGTCATTTAAGTTAGTGATTTTGAGTTTGGTCACTTAAAATTTCTCAAATTTAGTAGTAATTTACATGGAATAATTGTGGTGACTAACTTTTTTAGTCACCTAGTCATTAATTTCATCATTTCCTACTAATGATTGATGCAGGAACATGTGAAAATTATGAAGAGTCTATCAGATAGACAGAATCATCGACCATTATCTCCTAGCCCAGAACACGAGACTATGATAGGGGAGGAAGAGTTTCGAACTGAGAATATGGAAACAGATGGTGGTGAAGAAAATCATGAAGAAGAGTCTGATAATGTGTCAAATCACAAGACATAGAAAAGGCAGAAATTGGAACTTCGAGGGGAAATCTCAAAAATTAAGCATCCTCTCTTCGATGGTGAATAAGAAGAGGCGGTGGAAGCATGGCTCATCAACATGAAAAAATATTTCCTGCTGTATGAATATGACCATAATGTAAAGGCTCGTCTGGCCATCTTCTAATTACATGGGAAAGCTACATTATGGTGGGAGGAAGTAAAAAAAGTTTGTAGGCTTAGTGAACAAAGTATATCCTCGGAAAAAATTTAGAGATATTTCAAGGAAAAATATCTAACAGAAATATTTTATGATGAAGAAGCAAAGGAGTTTCATGATCTTCGACTGGGTCAAATACCCATGGATGGGTTTCTAACAAAATTTACTTCATTACTTAGGTATATTATTATCATATGTGAAGAAAAGGCAAAGGGGCAATAGTTTATCAAAAATCTTCCGCTGTTCATGAAAGAACAACTAGAGTTTGACAACCCAAAAACCATGGATGAGGTTATTTGTAAGGCACAAATTTATTTCCAGCAGAACAAATGAAGGGGATATATGAGCAAGAAGTGGGCTAACAAAAAATTGAGTAAATTTGTTCCCAACCATAAAGGGAATAAGGCCGCGGGCAACAAAGTATTGTTTAAATGTCAAACTAACCAGAATTTGAATAGGAACCAGCCTAGATTTAAAGTACGAGGCGAAAATAGGATGAATGAGCAAGCTGGAAGAATTGAAGGATATACAACTAACCAACCACCTATACAATGTTGGGGATGTGGAGGCCCACATTATGTCAAAAAATTCCCACACCATAATAGAGTTAATAAAATTACATAGATACAAGAAGCATCTACTGTGGGAGAAGTGGCAAGAAGCATTCCTAAAATTAATGCTACCCTTGAAGACAACAAAGCAAAATTTCAACCAACCATGGTTGAATTTGAAGGTATAGTTTTTGACTGCCTTATATCTATTTTAATTGATCCTAGGGCTACCTTGAGTTATGTTAGCCTCAAGATAGTGGAACAATGTAAATTGCAAACTGTCAAGTTTAAAAATCTTTGGTTAGTACAACTAGCCATAGGAGCGAAGAGAAGCGTTTTGGCCAAATTTAATAATTTCCCTCTCTTATTAGCCAATCAGTCTATCATGGCAGATTTGAATGTGTTACCTCTAGAGTCATACAACATTCATATAAGCATGGACTGGTTGGAAAAGAACTAGTCCCTTATTAACTGTAAAACCAAAACCATTAATTATCGAGATGAGAAAGGAGAAAGAAAGGAAATTCGAGGTATTCAAAAACCTTTCTAAATAAAACCTGTAACAAAGCTTGCCAATTTTTTTGCAACACAAGTAGGTTACAATGAATCTAAAGATAAATCTATCTCATTTGAAAACATACCAGTGGTACAAAATTTTCTAAATGTATTCCCTGAGGAAATCACGGGCTTACCCCTCAAAAGAGACATTGATTTCACCATCGAGCTAATTCCGGGAGCTACCACAATCTCCCAACCCCCTTACCACACGAGCATCACAGAGCTAACTGAATTAAAGATGCAGCTACAAGATTTTCTTGATAGAAAGTACATCCAACCTACTATGTCCCCTTAGGGAGCCCCAATTCTCTGTGTTAAAAAAAAGATAGAACATTTCAAATGTGCATGGATTACCATCAGTTAAACAAGTTTACCATTAAAAATAAATACCATCCACCCCATATAGATGAGTTATTTGACCAGGTAAATGGTGCAGTTGTATTCTCAAAGATCAACCTCCACTCAGGTTATGATCAGATCTAGATAAAGGAGGAGGATATAGCAAAATCAACATTCAGAACTCGTTATGGACATTACGAGTTCATGGTTCTACCTTTTGGATTAACTAATGCCCCAACAACCTTCATGTGTCTCATGAACATTATATTTCATCAATACTTAGACAAGTTTGTATTAATATTTACTGATGAAATATTTATCTCCTCTCAGAGCATAGAAGAACACAAGGAGCATCTCCGTATTGTTCTTCATGTCCTAAGAGAATACCAGCTATATGCCAAATACAACAAGTGTGATTTCTTTAACAAACAAATCCAATACATGGGACACGTCATCGCCAAGAATGGAATCGCAGTAGACCCACGGAAAATAAGAACCATCGTGGAATGGCTGGTACCAAAAAGTTGGTCTAGCTGGATATTATAGATGATTTTTGGAAGGTTTTTCTAGAGTTTCATATCCTATTACCTCTTTGTAGAAGAAAGGGAAAGCCTTTAGATGGACCCTTGACTGTCAACAGAGCTTTGATTAGCTCAAACATCTACTTACAGCCGCACCCATTTTGAGCATTTCTGATCCTAATAAAGAGTATGTGGTTTGTACGGGTGCTAGCAAGGAAGGTGTAGACGGCGTATTAATGCAAGAAGGCAGGCTTGTTGCCTATTAGTCAAGGAAGTTTAAAGAGTATGAATAAAAGTATTCAACATATGATTTAGAACTGAAAACGGTGATTCACCCTTTAAAATTATGGCGACATTACTTAATGGGTAAGAAATTTCTACCAATGACTGATAATCATAGTCTAACAAACTACTTTAGACAACCCACTTTAAATGCTAGATAAGCTCGTTGGGCAGACTTCCTAAGTGAATTACATTTCAAAATTAAACATTTGAAAGGTAAAGAAAACCAGGTTACAGACGCCTTGAGCCATAAGGTAAATTGTTTATATGAAATTGATTTCAGTGAATCATGAACAACTTTTTATGAGTAGATTCATGAAATAGGCATGCAAGAATTAGTATACAAACAATTATGGCAACACGCAAAAATTTCGAATCACCATGGACAACAATTAGGATATGACCTAAATTCAAAAGAATTGTTGATTTATAGGAAAAGGTTATATGTGCCTAACCAGATACATCTTAAGACTTTAATTTTAAATTTATTTCATAAGATTCATTAGGCACGCCACCCTAGATACTAGAAAATGATTTCTGCCCTGAGAAAGGAATTTTTCTGGCCTGGTATGAAGAAGGAGGTAGTTGAATATTTAGCCAGACATTTAGAGTACTAGCAAATAAAAGTTTAACACCAACACCCAATGTGATTACTTCACGCTATGGCTAGTCCAGAATGGAAATGGGAAATCATATCCATCGATTTCATTACTAGACTACCTATGTCAAAAAATCAAAATGACTCCATCATGGTAGTAGTAGAGAAATTGAGCAAATATGCCCATTTCATACTAGTTCAGTCAACTTAAAAATCATTGCAGATTGCTAACATTTTTATGCAAAAAATTTTCAAATTGCATGGAATACCCAAAATGATCATTTCTGACCATGATGTGAAATTCACATATGCCTTTTCGAAGGCCCTCTTTGAAGGTTTCGGTACACAATTTCACTTGAGCACCTCTTATCATCTAGAAATCGATGGACAAATGCAGCAAGTAAATCAAGTAGTTGAAGACATGTTGTGAACTTATGTAATGCAACAACCATCAAAATGGGAGGACTACCTACACTTGGCAGAATCTGCCTATAACAATGGGTATCATACATCTGTACAGATGAGTCCTTTTGAAGTGGTATACGGATGTAAGTGTAGGACACCCTTGAGTTGGAGCGAGCTAGAAGACAAATTGATGTTAGGACCCAATATGTTAGAAGAAATGGAGGGGATGGTGAAAAAGGAATGAGCTAATTTGAAAGTCGTTAAAGACTGGAAAAACAAGTTTTCTTATTGGAAAATAAGCTTTTGGGAATTCCAAGTAGGAGAACATGTGTATATTTGAGTATGAGCGAAGAAGAGCACCTTAGAATGGACCAGATGTGCTAAGCGAGCACCCCAATTTTGTGGGCCTTTCCAAACATTAGATCGAATCAGAACAGTGGCTTACTAATGAGCCCTACCGAGCCACATTCATGTGCACAATGTATCTAATTTTTCTCTACTTAAGAAATACATTTTTTATCGTAAACACATTATCAATTGTCAAGACATTTAGGGAAAAATGTTCAATAAAACTTATCTTTAATATAGATTTATTAAGCAAGTTAAATGACGACTAGAATTTTTTTATCGATATGTGTAGGTCGAACCGGAAGGCGTGTTCTTCATCGAACCTCAGGGTATAATCGATCAGAGAGAAGTATTGCTACGGAAATAAGTTATCACCTAGGTTAAAGTACAATGGCAACACTATGGGCTCGAAGAGGCCACCTAGGAAGATAAGTGAGTTATGAAGGAGACATTTTCAGATTTGTTTTTAGAGGGAAAACATCCGGACAATGTTATATATTAGGCGTGGAAGATGTGATATCCCCAAATGATGTAAATATTTTATTTTACTTGAGATCAAACAAACTATTTATTTTTTTATTTATAAGAAATTGTTTATCGAATTTAATTATTTTGAAAATAAAATAAATGTCTGTAAATGTTATTTTTAACTATTAATTAGTTTGAGAAAAAGTTACCTATTTGTAACTAATTTCTTGAGGATTTATTCAAGAATATCAAGAGGATATGGGTAACCGAGATCGGGAAAATCTGTGTTGAAGGGTAAGGTAGTTTTTATGTATCTATGTGTGGTTCGGTCCAGATAGTAGTGAGACTGTGAGTTCTCGTAGAAGAGGTTCGTGAACATAGTAACATCTAGAGGGGAGACTATTTGGAGTAATAGTCTCAAGGTTGGTAGGAAAAGAAGCGAGAGGCAAGTTCTGGTTGTGGACTCACATAGAAAATATTCTGGGAAACAATGGTCTAGATGAGTGGAAGAAATATTTTGTTTAATTACTGGGCATTTAATCCTAAGTAATGATATATATATATATATATATATATATGATGTGTAAATTGTTAGGTCTTATTCCTGTGTATTGTACTATTTTAGCTTACTAAATAGTTATACAAATTAGGAAATTGTCTATGATATTGTAAGAGGATTCTAAAAATATTACATGTAGAGGTAAGCAAATCTTTAGTATGGTTTTAGCCAGTATATTTTAATCCTTTCCTAGAAAGACTGAAAATATTGAACGCAATATTAATTAACCATAGAAAAATGGGTGAGGTAACATCTAAAACATTAAACGCCTCATTAATAGAGATTGCCATACATATGATCTTGGTAATAAAGAAATGCAAGCATACTTATAGGAATGGCCAAAGTAGTAGAATTTAACTCCAGAATAATCTCATAATACAGATAAGTATAGACCAAAAAGAAAAAAGGTCAAGTCTGAGTTCAGAAGCTGTCAAAGCCTTAGGGATACTTAGATACCATTTTCTCTCTTAGCTCAAATACAAATAAACATTGAGATTTTAATAAAGGAATTAAACTTATACAAATTGCAGTTATAATCTAGCAATAAAGTGTATAGGAGAATAAATGAAACAACGTTGAAGAACCTGAAGGAATCCTTGACAGAGGACTCTGAGGGGTGCTTTGAAAATAACTATTGCAAATGCATGATTGGAACAGAATCTCTCTTTAACAGTATGAATCCATAGACAAGAACAGTTAAGTTAAATACATGGGTTAGGTTAACCCATGTAGAGGTATAGCGGTGAGAACACCATCTCTCGATTGAATGAAGAGGTAAACCAATTTAAATAACAATATTGAATGCATTGAACAAGAATATTTATAACAGTGTCGAGTCGAGAAGGAGACCACAGTTTGGAAACCCAAAACCCTCAGCAAAATCTTTCAAGACCAAATTGCCTAACTACAAGCTGGCATGAGCTCTTCATACCAAAACTATTTTAAGACCAGAGGCCACTTAAAATCGTTTTATTTACAAACCCTTAATGGTCAAGAATGTGGAAAAAGGAAATCTGAAGCAGTTCATACAAGGTTAAAAAATGGGTTGAAACCATAAACAATTTTTTTTTTTACTGAGCAGAGGACCCAAGTAATGCGAGGTACCCAGAGGTTGCCATAGACCGAAACCTAAACAAAGGTTTCGTCCAACCCTCGCCATGGCACTACAGATTCTTGCCATTCCAATAGGAAGACCGGGATTAGAGCCTTAGCCAAATAGTAAAACCATCAAAACTAAGCATAATGAAGGAAACGCCTTCCTGAAAACATTTACTTAGGTTAGGCTGGACATAGGAAGCTTCCTGCAGATGAAGGCAACACCATGAACCTGAACCTAAGAGAGGAAAGAACCAACCGTTAGATGTTGCATACCAGATAGAGAAATCAATACAGAACTATGGATCCATCCCTCTAATTTAAAAATAAAAACGATTGCCTGTTTAAGGAAAGAAATCTCTGTAGCAAATGTCGGAGCCACAACTAGCAAGAAGAAAAAGAGGACGAGATCAACTTCTACAGCAAATGTCAGACCTACAACTCGCAAGAGGTAAAAGAGAAGGAGATCAACTTCTACACCAAACACTAGAGTCACAGCACGCAAGGGAGAATTGAGAAGGAGGATACACCTAACCGGACGCTTAGAACCCTAACGATCCATCATATCCGTCCGATCCATGAGATGTATCCAAGTCGTTGATTTTGGAGGGAATCCCAAGCCACACTCAGAACAACAACGTAGTAAAAGCACTAGCAAGGAAGCTCAGTGACCTAGGACGAATAAACCGCAGCCATTGATGTGCTATGGAGGTCGCAAGGATAGATAAGTAAATTACAGATCAAAAGATTAGACATGCACTGAGAGCCAAATATGTAAAGAGTATAAGGTTCATCATTTCAATGTGATTCGATAGGAAAATTTTTGCTTTGTAAACCCAATGGAGTTATGTAATAACATTATGTAATAACATGTGTACTGTTCTAATAACGAACTTTTCAGGACATGACCCAACCCAAGTCAATTATGTTCTACGAATTAAAAATGATTCATCATATAATTTGTATAAAGTCAATTGCATATTGGAATTATTTATTAACGAAAGGTTACAAGGTTACTTTTCATAGTTTTCAAGTTAAACTGCGTGGGCATTATGGCAGATAGTAAATAATTTTTTTTACGAATATTATAAGCCAGTAGATGTGTTATAGCAACTCGATGTAAAGGGTGATATCTGGGATGTCATAGTGATGATATATAAAAATGTTTCTTTTTATATTTAAGCAAGATTGTTTGAAACAATGGTTATGTGTCAAAGTAATTGTCATTAACTTGACATTTAGATATTTTATATATATAAAAGAGAGACTCAAGGATAGAGCCAACCAAAAATATATTTATATATAAGAGTTTATATATTTAAATTGATTTTAATATTTGAATATTTTCATTCAATATTAATTTTTATTATTATATAATTATTATAATTAAAAGAAATATTTTTTTTTAAATCTTTTTATCTATTTATTATTATAATATTACCGCTCACTATAGCTATTTCTTGGGAAATCTCTTGCCATTCCCAACATTCTCACATTCTAGAAACTCATGCAACATATCTATATATTATATAGAGGAATGAAATTCATTTTTATAAACGTTATAATAATTTTTAATAATGTATAATATAGTAATAGTAATTTTATTTTATACATATATCTATATACAACGTGGGAAAAAATATCTTAAACATCTTATTTTTATTTAATATTAAAAGAAATATTAGATGCAATTTTTATAATTAATTTTGTTATTAAAATTTTTTTATTAAAAAGTATTAAAATTTCATGAATTTATTTTTAGAATATTAAAGTTCGTTCAAAAGAGTCTTCAATGGGTGACTTTTTAAGATAATTTTGGTGATGATTGATGTTGTGTAATTTATTTTGGAAACGTCATTCATATGAGTAGCAACATATAAGTTGAGTGCCATATAGACTATTCAAAATCATGGGAAAATTAGTTATACACGTGGCTAGTTTGTAGTCTCGATATCTAATATGTTCTATTGGAAAAAGAACCATGCCTAGAATTTGTCCTGAGTAAAATTTTATCTTTATTAAAATTTCTTTTAAAGTATTCTACAAGGTCTTGCATAGATGGTGGTTATGTACTCCTAAATATTAATTCACCAGAATAAAAACCATGTTTAAAATTTTTCCTTAATAAAATTTGGTCTTTATTAAAATTTGTAATTTTTTATCTTTATTAAAATTTCTTTCCAAATATTCTACTCTGTCTTATATAGAGAATAATTATGTACTCTTAAGTCACCATTCAATTCCCTCTTATTCTTAAATCCCCCTTATTCTTAAAGACTACTACGATATAGCTTCCAAGAAAAAAAAAATCAACAAATCCAAAATAAAAATAGAACTCACTGTTACAAAGATGGAAGAAAAAACGAAAAATTCTTTAAAATAACCTAAAACAGAAACAGTCCCGATAAACTAGTAACGGAGCAGTTGTTTGACATTCTAAACACTTTCCCCGAAAGCACATGAAGATCATGTTCTTCTCAGTTGGACAGCGTGGAACAAATACCTTTTCCTGGCAGCAGTGGGCTCAGAACAAGCGTCGTGCTCAGGATTGAGTTAACGGGTTTGTCCGAGTGCATTTCTGTTCATAAATTAATACATCAGGACAATAAATTTAATTAAAGTGGAGCTTTGTCCGCCAATCCAACATTTTTTTGTTTCAACGGAAACTGTCTACGTTTTTTCAATTTGAATAGTATCTCAGACAGCAGGGATTCAACTCGGATAAACAATTAATTGCAGACGTGAAGGGTTATTCTAATAACAAGCAGTATGTTCATTTTTCTCATTATTATTAACGTGATCAGAATCTTTTCGAAAGGACAGGAAAATGCTTGATGACAGTCTATTTGTCTGTACGATAAGTCGAAGTACAAAAATGTATGTTGAACATTACGGATATACCATCCAGATGCCTCAACTGTAACGCTTTTTCTAACGGACGAATGAGCTGAAAGACAATAAACAGAGTTCCAGTTGTCGATGTTTCTATCCATTTATAAAGCTGTTCATGCTTCCATCCATTCCAAAAGGAATTCCAGCAATTTATAAAGGAATTCCAATCATTATTCATTTTGCAAAATTGCTATGATTATGATATTATATAACTCTTTTATCATACTGAATTTATTTATAAATTAAAAAATACATCTTTAACTTAGAAAATATGATATTATCAAGTTTTTATTTAAATAAATATAAATTTATTTTAATTTCTGAGCTTTAAGGATTTATTTTCTCAAGATGTAATTTTATTTAGTGCAAAATTTAAAGAAAGGCTTAAATCTTGAGAGATTTGATTCTTCTCATGATTTAGTAGTAATTTTTTTTAGTGCAAAACTTAAAGAAAGCCTTAAATCTTAAGAGAATTGATTCCTCTCATCATTTAGTAGTATATCCTTAGTAGTTCTTAATAATATTATTGCTATTATATAAATATCACATCTATATATTTGAAAATATTCTTCTTTTTTCTTTTATTTAATAATTGATAGAATTTCTATGGATTATTTTAGGATATATCTAAAAAATAGTTATCAACATTTTTCTTTTAGATTTAATTAAAATCTTTATAAAAATAAATCAAAATAAAAAATATATAAAGCTTTTTGATTGTGAAATGAGTTATGGTTTTTGGGCATGTTGTATTGATAAGCCATGGTATTGGTCTAAGTAATTGTAACAAAAAAACATATCTACAATGTTAATAATATCCATGGTAAAGTCTGGTTGAATATCTATGATTAAATTTTTTGTTGTATTGTATGTTTATACTAAGTATTAAGTTTTTATGTGTTTATTAATTAAATTTAATTATGAATAAAAACTAGTGATTTTAAATTATATGGTATAATATATCTCAATTTATAGCTGCTACTTATATGTTATATATTCTCAGAAAAATGTTCAAAATTTTATTAATAAAAACAAAATTACAAAACCACCAATTGAATTTTATTACTTTTAACTTTTTATTATTAATTGTGCCAACATTTAAATATTTACAGTCATTTATGCACATCACAACATTTCTATATTACTTTTAAAGTTTCATTATTTTTAAATTAAGATTGCAGAGAAGTATTTAGAACAAATATTTAGACCACTACAACATCATCTCTACACTAAAATGTTGAAACAAATATATCTATCTATAAATAGATTTTACCTAAAATATTATGAAATACCTATTATTGATTTGCCTTCAATTCAGGGGTTGACATCATGGCCACCCAAAGCACATGACCTTTTAAATGGTTGACCATGTTCATGAAAAATATATAGAACTGTTGATGAAAGATCAACTCATTTATATGGCATAAACCAAAGTATTTTATTTCGTGTTTAGAATGAGATAAATCTAAAGAGAGCACGAGAAAGACAATGGTTGCACACAACACAAATCAATCACATATTGTTTTATTATTGATCACAACAATTACAATATATAGCGCTTAACACATTGACTTCAACACATATAGATCACGACTCCAACTCATCACATAGGAATCAAGAGTTATATAATGATGCCTCGGGATCCACACTGACATGGAAGCATTACTTCCAACACCCTCCCATAATGCTTACATGGAAAGCACATATTACAACAACACTATGATATATGTCTCACTTGTCTTCATTTGCACTCACATCCACTCTGGAATCTCACAAACATCGTTGTTTCTTCACCACCACAACTTTGAGCTACCACTTGATGATGGGACTAGCCCTCATCACTTAGGGCATACAATTAATGTGTGATTGCATGGCTGATTTTTATGGTTGATTGGTTTTATGGTGCGGTACTAGTGAGTTAATGTTGTGAGTTTTAGCTGTACGCTGGTCTCTTCTTTTTTGTGCTTCTATGGCTCAGATGTGGCTGCAATGCTCCTCTGTTTATCGGTCTTATGTATTGATTCGAAGCTCAGCTTCATGGGCATGAAACCCTCGGCTTCTGCAAGGTACTCCACTCGTCTATCGGTCATGTGTTGGCTAGCTACCTTGTGCCTTTGCAGGCGATACATCGACTATACTCTTGGGTTGCCTCGTCTCTATAAATTTGTTTGTCCTTGTGTGGTTTCGATTATACTTTTTTCTTCAAGACTTTCACCTCGTTGTTTGAGTGTAAGTTTCATGTTTTATTGCAAGTCATGTTAGTGGGGTGGCTTGACTCTCATCTCACATTCGACATTCGAACAGAGGTAAGCTCTCCTTCCATGCTTTATGGTTTTGCTTTGTTTGCTACTGCTACTAATTCTTCTCCCTCCTTGTGAGAAGTAGGCACCTTGGCGACTTTGACCTTGATCTACAGCTTCCTTCCTCCATTTGCAAGGGCTCTACTCCTCTCATAAGTGAGCTCTCTTTAAAACCTTGTCCCCATTTTCAATTTCTTTTTATGGTTCTATTTCTTGGATTTCTTATGCCCTTGTTTGGTGGCCACTGCAGGTGAATGATTGGGCTCACTGACCGCTGGTCTCTTGTCCTGACACCTATGCTCTTGTATCGGGTAGGGTTGTGCCTCGTTGTTTCTCTATTGAAGTGTATTTTGTTTGTAGTCTTTAATTGGTCTGTTGTCGAGGGTTGTGACTTCAGCTTCATTGTTTCATGGTTCTGTGTATTTATGCCTCTCGGTTGTTAACTTATGAAATTGTGATTATGTCAGCTCTGTGGTTAACTTATGAACTCGTAGTTATATTTGGCACTGTTATGGGTTACCTCTATTTCATTTTTCATTCCTGTAGCTTGTCTGTGAATTTACATTTGTATCTTGGAGTGTAATTTTTTTTTTTATATCTATATATACACAAATATTTTGAAAAGAAAATCAGAAATGTGAATGATACAAGTTTGTTGGTACCTGTAGATGCTTATTTCTTTCTTTGTTGGTAATTGTACTTGACTCTTCTACAAACCCTCTCCGTTTATTGATGGAAATCGACCTTGTTTTCTTCTTGCCTCTGTGATAATTTCTCGCTCTCTGTCACTGTTACGAAATTGGTAGATGAACTTAATTAATTAAGTTTGGAGGGAAAAAAAGAAATAACTTTAGGCTGCAATATATGGACTCAAATTTTCTTGCTTCTCAAAATGACTACGTGCTTCTTTTTAATCAATACTATAATGGATGATTACAATGGCTTTTTCCTTCCTTCTTAAAGATCATTGCACATCTATTTAAACTGTCAGTAGTTACATTTGAGTTATTCACTCATAACTCTTCATCTTTGTCTGTATTCTAAAGTTAATTTGAAACAATAAATTAAAAATAAAATGAACAATAAATATGAATAAATAGTGGGATGGGACAACCTTAAACTTAGTGTAAAGTCCTAAATGTTGTTAACTAGAAATTTAAATGGAACTTCAAAAAAACTAACTGAAACTCCTTTGGGTCTATAAAGACAAATACTCCAGCCATGACCTCCCTTAGCTCGATGCTCCTGCAATAGGCTTTCGAGGTAGATGAAAATTCATGGCTCTAGTCCATGAGCTCCTCGATAGAATACCTTTCACGTTGTATATGACCTATGTCAAGCAACGAACTGTCCTCAATGGGGCAGTTATTCTACTTGATGAGGTACTATAGGTAGTCCTTTCTTCGAGTCTTCCTGGCCACTTGCGTATCGAGGATTCCTTCGATCTTATGTGGCTAAGCTGAAGGCATTTGCCTCATCCACGAACTACTCTCTTCCTAGGTGTCTCTATTTTGCTGCACTGAGCTGTCCCCTTAAGGACTGGGAGTGTATGGGAATAAATCGGCCACATTAAATATGGGTGATATTCCTATACCTAGAGGCAATTGCAACTCATAGGCATTTTCAGAAAACTTACGCAAAATTTTGCAAGGTCCAGTTTTCTTAAACTTTAACTTATTGTATTCTCCCTTAGGAAACATTTCCTTGCACAGATGCGTTAGGACTTGATCCCCTATGTTAAATTATACCTCCCATCTTTTCAAATCTACATTTTGTTTGTACCTTTGACTACTGTCCTGTAATTTTGACTTCACCTACTCATGTAGGTCATTAATTTCTCTTGCGAAATCTTCCACGTGAGCACTCCTTCTTTCTAACTATCCCAAATATTGTAACTCATGCACTCCTTGAGGATGCATTCCATACAAGATCTGGAAAGGACTACTTCTCGTGCTTTGATTTGGTGAATTGTTGTAAGCAAATTCTGCTCAGGTAAGTACACAATCCCACATGCATGAATTTTCCCCAACTAGACTTTGTAGCAGGTTTCCTAAAATCCTGTTCACTGACTTCATTTGCCCATTAGTCTGTGGGTAATAGTGGAGTTGAAGTTTAGCTTTGTGTATAGGGTTTTCCACAAGGTGCACCAGAAATGTCCTGTCAATTTCACATCCCTGTCGAAAACAATGGACTTGGGTAAGTTGTGCAGTTTGACAATTTTAGTGAAAAACATGTGTGCTACATGGGTGGCGTCACTAGTTTTCTTGCAAAGGATGAAGTATGCCATCTTGGAGAAACGGTCCACCACGACCATGATGGAGTCAAGACCCCGCTGCATTTTTGGTAGACCTAAGACAAAGTCTAGATTGACTAAGTCCCACGGTATATTTGGAATAGGAAAGGGTGTATACAACCCCATGTTTTGAATTTTCCCTTTCGCTAACTAACACACTTTACACCTGGTTACATATTATTGCATGTCACTTCGCATCTTCGGCCAATAGTAAAAATTATGGAGATGATCCAAGGTCTTATCAAGGCCGAAATGTCCAGCTAGACCTCCACTGTGTTTTTCCTGGATGATGTTCTCCCTCGTTGAACATTTTCAAATACAGAGTTGTCCTCCCTTGAATAACAGCTCCTCGTGTAAGTTGTAGTCCATCCATGGACTATTATTCCTCAACAAGTGATTTTGCCAAGGTTCATAAGCCTCCTTGAAATCTGCATCGGTTTGATACAAGTCCTTAAGGTGTTCAAAACCCAACACTTATATTGTGCTCTCCTGTAAGAGTAAAACTCTTCTACTTAGTGCATCTACTACCTTGTTTGCTTGACCACTAATATGCTTCAATAATAATGTAAAACTCTACTAGTACTTAACCCATTTTGCATGTTTATGACTCAGCTTATGCTACTGTATAAAATACTGTAATGTAGAATTATCAGAATACAAGACAAAATCATTACCCAACAAATAATGTCTCCAATGCTCCAATGCTTGGATGATGACATAAAACTCCTTTTCGTAAGATGTGTATTTCTACCTACTTTGATTTAATTTTTCACTGAAGTAAGCTACTGGTTTGTCTTCCAGGCTTAGCACGACTCCAATGGATATACCACTAGCATCACAACAAACTTGGAAAAGTTTGTTAAAGTCAAGAAATATCAAAATTTTCCTTTCAGTAATCTTCTTGTTCAATATCTAGAAACTTTTCTCTGCAACTTCAGTCCAATGGAAAGGCTGACTTGCCTTTTTGATGGTATCCAACATGGGTGTGTAGATTCCACTAAGATTATTTATAAACTCACGATAGAAACTTTCCAACCCATGAAAAATTTGAACATAGAACAGACTGTTAGGGGATGGCCAGCTGATTGTAGCTACAACTTTTTCTGGGTCCATTTTCAGCTCATTTTCTGAAATCACAAAACCCAAATAGACTAATTCCTTCTTAAAGAAAGTACATTTTTTAAAATTTATCATCAACTTGTTTTGCTATAACTTCTCCAAAACATATCTAATTTGTCAAAAATGTTCTTCCTTGGTCTTACTGAAAACCAGTATATCGTAAAGATATACAATCATCAATTTTCTAATGAACTCCTTCAATATCTCATTCATTAGGTCCATGAAAGTGCTAGGGGCATTACTCAACCCAAATGGGATCACCAGCCATTCATACAGACCTTCATTGATTTTTAAAGTTATTTTCCATTCGTCCGCTTCTCTTATTCTAATATGGTGGTATTCCCACTTTAGATCTATTTTTGAAAAATATGTTGTTCCACTCAAGTAGTCCATCATGTCATCCATTCGTGGCGACAGACACCTATACCTGATAGTAATTTTATTTATTTTTCTTGAATCAGTACACATCTGCCACTCGCCTCCTTTCTTGGGATATAAAACTGTTGGAACTGCACAGGGACTTAAACTTTCCCGTAACAATCCCTTGTCCAAGAATTCGTATACCTGCTTCTTGATCTCTTCGTTGTCCTTAGGACTCATTTGGTAAGCACCTTTGTTTGGTAAACTAGCTCTGGGGATAAAATCTATGTGATGACTAATACTTCGCTTTGGTGCTAACTTATCTAGTAAATCATCTCCCACAATGTCACTGAATTCCTTTAACAAATCCTAGATCTCTTCAGCGAAGTCAGAAATTTCAGTATGCAATAGAATTGCTCTTGTTCTCCTTATGAAAACATATTTTATCTCATTATCTTCAATCTATTTTAAAAATTATTTTCCCCACATGAGCAGCACTTCTGTCCAACTAGTTTTTGTTGTTTCTTCTTCCTTGATGGATACCAGTGTATTCTTAATCCCATCCTTGACAAAATTGTAGCAGTTTGTCTTTCCGTCATGAAAAACATTTCAGTCACACTACCATGGTCTACTTAGTAGAATATGACATATTTCCATAGCCATGACACCAAAAGTCACCTTGTCCTTATACTTGCCAATATAGAATTCCACCTCACACAGCTCGTCAACTAGAAGTTGATGTCCTTTCTGTAACCAAGATAGCTTATAGGGAGTTGGGTCCTTTAACCTTTTCTGATCTGAAATTGATCTAAGACAAACAATACGATATTATAGACTCATGTGCATCGATGTGCCTATGTTATTTTATGCAAGAGATTGATAAGATTACAAAATACACAGGCAATGAAGCAGTTAAGGAAAACATAATAAGCAACACATATAAACACAACAAGTTTAATAAGGATTTCATCCAATACTCCAAGGCTACATCTCCTAGTCCAACCTTCAGTGGTGCCCTCTCTATTATGTTTTCAAAGCAGAGTTTTTACAATAGTGAGCTCAATTTGAGTCTCACTCAGTAGGTATAAATTAGTAAGATTGTACATGGATGCCCCAGGTCTCTGGAGTACACAAAATCTCCTCACTGAACTCTTGACCTCTATTGATCACAGTAGTATGAGCCCAATCTGAGACTCAATACATGATAGGCATTATAGAGGAGTGTGTTTGAACCTCTCAAGCCTTCTCTATCTCTATCCTAATCCTGGCTTGATGCTGCCTTTGCTTCTATAGGTTAGCTTGGCTTCTTATTTTTGCTTTTGGCTTACTACCTACTACTTACTGCTCTCTCTTCGTCTGTTTGTGGCTTTAAAGCCAATCTTATTCATGACTATTCGTTTCTACTTCCCAACTTTCCAGTTCCCCTGCCTATGTCCATTTGAATCCCTCTATCCTGCGTAATTAGTCATTGTGTAATGCCTCATAGGGAGGGGCCACCTATTCCATAACGGATGAGTGTCAGTTCTATTAGACGTATTTGAAATGACTATTTTTTTTGTTAACTCTAAGAATGCCCATGAAACATGACCTTCTGCCATTGCATTGTTCATAACGGACTTCAAATCCTATGTGATCTTGCTTTATATTCTTGTGAAATCTGGTCATCCATCGGAACGGGTCTCTGCCGTTGGTCTGGGGGCCCCAGATCCTATGGTTCTCGTTCATATCGAGTCGCTAAGTAGCATGATGTTTACCCATTTGATGTGAGCAGTTCTCTGTCTCCCCGTCTTGATGCATAGAAATCGTTGTGTGGCATCAGGTAGAACTTAGTCGAAGCCTCTTACCGCTCGAAGCCCATCCAATATCCTAGCAATTTTGTGGAATCCCGCTCCAATGGAGCTGAAACAATATTCTCCGAGTTTTATAATTATTTTTGGTCCGGGCGCTCAGGGATTCTCTTGAATGAGAGGTTTGCCCTGCGATATGTGATTAGCAACTTGTCACTATTCGCATATCATAAACTACCTCCGCTGCTTAAAGTTGTCCTTGCATTTGCTGGTTGGTGTTAGCACACACTACCATGGTTTTCCACTCTACGCAATCGATAGACGACCCTCATTGGTCTGCACTGATCGCCATTGCAACTATTTGAGGATTCCCTCCGATAGCTTGATCCTTATAAGACTTTGAATCTTTGGCATGATTTTTGAGACTTCATGAAAACTTAGAGAGTGTTCTAGGATCCTCTTTGGATCATGCCTTCCCACTGAAAAAGCTTTTGGACCACCAAAATTTGTTTTTTAAGCATCAATCAAGTGAGGATATAGATTCCTCACTTGCCCAATTTCTATCCGTCTTGCAATGATTTGTTTTGAACCTTTGAGTCCAATTTTGAGGTACTCAACATCCCCTCTGCAAGTAGTTCTCACCTTCTTGTCTAGCACTGTATCTTCCTGCAATTCATTGAGATATTCATGCAAAAAATCATCAATAGAAGGAAATTGACTCTGCTCTTCAAGATCTTCAATCGATGAATGTTCAAATAGTCTCATGCTTTTTGCATTAACTACTGAATAGATGTGCATGTAATTTGGTAAATGAAGGTGAAAAGCATTCTCACCGATTTTCTCAAGTATCTTCAAAGGTCCATAACTTATTGGCTTTAGCTTCTTACTTTCACTTTGCATTCTGTCTTTGCTAATATACATCTAGACTTGATCACGGGCTTCGAAACTATGCTCAATCCGATGCTTATCATGCCTTTTCTTGTACTTGGCTTGGCTCATTTCCAGCTGTTCCTGCACTACATGTTTAATCTCTTGGATTTATTCAATGAACATCGCTACCTTATCAAGATCACTGTGTCCATCAACCACTATGTCTTTACCAAAGATAAAATCCAAGGGAGACCTTGGTGTGAAACCTGTATAGGTCTCAAAAGGAGATCTCTATGTTGAAGAATGTTTAGCCCAGTTGTAAACTTATTGCACATAGCACAAATTTTCATCCCAAAGCTTGGGATGCTTTCTGCAATAGCCTCTGAGCAACTGGATCACTGCCTAGTTGATCGTATTTGTTTGGCCATCTATTTGTGGATGAAAGGATATGTTATTCTTGAGTTTGGTGTCCATCATTTTCCACAAACTTGACCAAAACTTCCCAACAAATCGAGAATCTTGATGAGACACAATGGAAGTGGGTAATCCAAAATGAACCCATACATGCTGAAAGAACAAATTTACTATTTGTTCAACTGTAATCTATTTGTTACAATATATCAAAATACACATTTTGTTGAACCTATCCATAATAACATATAAATAGTCATGACCTTTTCTAGATTTAGGTAGTCCCCCAACAAAGTCCATGGTACCGCTTTCCCAAGGATGAGAAGGAATTGGTAGTGGAGTGTACATGCCTAGTTTTCTATTGTTGGGCTTGATTTTAGCACACATGATACACCCTCCTACATATCTAGGAAATGTTTCATGCATTCTTGGCCAATAACAAAATCTTACAGCTGTGCAACTGTTTTACTTACATGAAAGTGACCTGATATTAG
This sequence comes from Pinus taeda, assembly GCA_000404065.3. Lineage (NCBI taxonomy): Eukaryota > Viridiplantae > Streptophyta > Pinopsida > Pinales > Pinaceae > Pinus > Pinus taeda. The sequence goes on along the minus strand of APFE030061394.1, from coordinate 20,205 downwards.
ATAAGTGTGTGCTTCTTGAATTATCCTTACTCTTTCAGTTTGAGGAATGCATAACTTTCCAAAATGATACAAAACTTGGTCCTTAACATGATAATCCAATTCTTATACTTGTTTTCCATGACTTAAAGTTTCATATACATCTCTAAAATCTATATCTTGAGCATAATGTTCAATGTAGCTTTCATGCAATACTGAGTTATGCTTAAGTATAGTAGATGCATTTATGATTGGTCTCAACAACATATCTGCAACTTTCTTTTTTATGCCTTTTCTATATCTGATGACAAGATGAAACTGTTTTTGAAAACCCATCCATCTATAGTGTCTTGATTGCTACAACTTAGTTTGTGAGTGTAAATATTGAAGTGGTTGCCCATTAGATAATGTTTCAACTTTTTCATACTCTATACTAATGCATACAATTCCTTATCATATATGTGATAGTCAACTACTGTAGAATTAAATGTCTCAGAATGGTAACATATGGGTTTACCATTTTGCATCAACATTGCTCCCATGGCATAGTCACTGGCATCGGTTTCAATCTCAAAGGGTCTTTGACGATCAGGAAGTGCTAGTACTAGTGTTATACTAATCTTTTCTTTTAAGGTGTCGAACGCTTTTAGTTGTTTGCCTCCCCACTGAAACACCTTGCTCAATCCTATTAAAGCATGTAAGGGAGATGCAATCAAGGAAAAGTTAGCAATAAAATTTCTCCAATATTGTGTTGCTCCTAGGAATCTTCTAACTCCTGTAGCAGATTTGGGTTTAGGCTAGTTTATAATGACTACAACCTTAGAGTGATCTATCTTCAATTCACCACCCCATACAATGTGACCCAAATATTTCAAATATATTTTTCCAAATTCACATTTTGATATCTTGACATAAATATTTTCTCTTTTCAAAACATCTAGAGTCTACTTTACATGCTTCAAATGTTCTTCCCATGTTTTACAAAATACAAGAATGTCATCTAGATATACAATGAAAAAATCATCAATAAAAGTCCCGAGTACATCATTCATTACTCTCATGAAAGTAGCGGGAGCATTAGTTATGGCAAAAGGCATAACTAACCACTCATACAATCCTTGCTTTGTTTTGAAAGCAGTCTTCCATGAATCTTGCTCTGCCACTCTTACCTGAAGGTAGCCACTATGCAAGTCCAACTTGGAAAAGTAAACAACTTCTTTCAAACGATCTAATAGATCATATATGTGAGGAAGGGGATAATGATTTTTTATCATTATCTTATTTAGTGCTCGGTAATCAATGCACATTCTCCATGAGCCATATTTCTTTCTCACCAAGACAATTGGACACCCACATGGTGATGTGCTAGGTCTTATGAACCCTTTCTCAAGTAGCTCATGTACCCGCTTCCTTATTCTCTAAAGTTGTTAACCTGTATGTTTCGATGTTAGACAATGGAGCATCTTGCTACAAATTAATATCATGTATTGTTTCCATTTTGGGTGGTAGACCTTTAGGTTCTTGAAATAGCATATCATATTCTGAAACAACTTTTTCTAAATCAGCTTGCTTTTTAGCATCACAGACTTCAAATACATTGGTTTTATTAGATTTCTTTTCCTTTACAACCATCAGTAAAAATTGTTTGCATGAATTGACAGTTCTTTTCATCTGCCCTGAGTTTATGACAGTATAATTATTCTTGAGTTTATGAGCTTTTATAATATATTCAATTCCATCTTTAACGAGTTCATACTTATTTTCAGCTCTATATAAAATTATTTTTCTATGATACAAGTAAGGATTTCCCAAAACAATTCCACATATATCCAGGGGAATTACATCTAACTCAACCTCATCTACAAATGTTGAACCAATAGAAAACCTGAGTTTACATTGTCTAGTCACTTGTAACTTTGCTTTATCACATAACCAACCCAATGGTATGGCTTCTTGTGAGGTGTGGTTAGTAATCCAAGTTTCTTTACAATTGATTTAGAAATTAATTTTACTTGTGAGCCACTATCAAACAAAACATCAATCTTTTGACTCTTGGAAATAACTCTAATATGAAAAATATCATGTCTTCTTCTCTCATTTTCTTCATTATTAGTAGATTGTGCAGAATTACTAGTAGATGCTTCAGAATTTTCACCTTTTATACCTATGGTTGTGATTGTTTTTTCATCCTGTGAGTTTGACCCCAGATCCTTCTAAATAGTGGCAAAAGTTCTCTTCTTTTTTCCACCAAACTTATTGGGTTTCAACTCCGGGTGCAAAATCTAGTAGTGTTCATCATCATGCCCATCCTTCGTGAAGTGAATGCATGAAGGTTTGGTCTTTTGTACTTCATTTGTCTTCCTCTCTTTCCATTTCTTCTTTCTCTTTTCCTTGTTCTTGTTTGCAGTGGGTTTTGATGATCCCCAAATCTCTAGGTTCACATTCTTGCCTCTAGCCTTTAGATGGGTAGCTTCAACACATACCTGATCTATGCTAGTAGGGTTAAACATGAGAATGGTAGGTCTCAAATAACTATGTAGACCACCTATATCCTTCAACAAAGTTTCTGGTGAGTCTCAAGAAGTGCCTAGAACCAAAGCTCTTTTTATAAATTCTTAGGTGTAGCTTTGTACACTTTACCCTTTTAATGGGCGAAGAGTTTGCCAACTTATCATATCTTGATGTATAAAAGTTAGTGGATAGAATTGTTTTTTTAATTGCAGAAACAAATTTGCTCTAGATTGAAAGGATTTATTCTTCATGTCAGCTTATGTCCTGCCTTCCCACCATACCAAGGAAGTTCCCCGAAGGCATAGGATGCCTAGCTAAATCTTACTTCTATCTGAATCAACGCTCTACACCCTGCAGTACACATCAATCTGTCTAATTCAATTATCCAGCTTCTATGCATTAAACTCACCATCATATATTGGAAAATCAAATCTAACATCTAATTTAATCAAAGATGTTTTCTTTTTACTTTCAGGGCTATTAGGAGGTGTGGGAAGCTTTTTTTCTTTCCCATTACCTTTAGAATGGTCATTGAGGAGAGATTCTTCTGCTCCTTTGTTATGCTGGGAAGTTGAAGAATCTTCATTTCGACCTTTCTTAAATTCTCTATACATTTCCTCTATGATGGCTCTCATAGTGAACAAACTATCCATGAACTGAGGGTTTGATTCCAAGGGAATCTTTTCTAACATTTTCCTCCTAGTATAGCCTCTACAAATTTTTGGGTTAAATTCATCCAATTCTTCTCCTCCTAGTTTAAGCTTTGATCTAGTTATCATTCAGAAACTGTGCAACACAAGTTTGCCTAACCTTAGAAACCTAAAGCTCTGATACCAATTGATCTAAAATTGATCTAAGACAAAAAATAAGGTATTACAGACTCATGTGCATGGATGTACCTATGTTATTTTATGCAACGGATCGATAAGATTGCGGAATACACAAACAATGAAGCAGTTAAGGAAAGCATAATAGGAAACACATATAAACAAAACAAGTTTAGTAAGGAGCTCACCCAATACTCCTAGGCTACATTTCCTGGTCCAACCTTCACTGGTGGCCTTTGTATTATGTTTTCAAAGTAGACATTTTACAACAATGAGCTCAATTTGAGTCTCACTCAGCAGGTATAAATCAGTAACACTATACTTGGATCCCTTAAGTCTCTGGAGTACACAGACTCTCCTCACTGAACTCTTGACCTCTATTGGTCACAGTAGTATGAGCCAAATCTGAGACTCAATACATGAAAGGAATTACGGATGAGTGCGCTTGAACCTCTTAAGCCTTCTCTATCTCTATTTTAATCCTGGCTCGATGCTGCCTTTGATTTTGTAGGTTAGCTCAGCTTCTTCTCCCTGGTTTCAGCTTACTGCCTACTATTTACTGCTCTCTCTCTCTGTTAGTTTGTGGCTTTAGGGCTGATCTACTTCCTCACTATTCATTTCCACTTCCTAGCTTTCCAGTTCCCCTGTCTCTGTCCATTTGAATCCCTTTGTCCTGCATAATCAGTCACTGCGTAACACCTGAAAGGGAGATGGCCACCTATTTCATAACGGATGAGTGTCAATTCTCTTGGGCATATTTGAAACAACCATTTTTTCCATTAACTCCAGGAATGCACATGAAGCACGACCCTCTGCCAATGCATCGTTCATATTGAACTTCAAATCCTATGCGATCTTGCTTTATAATCTTGTCAAATCTAGTCATCCATTGAAACACATCTTCGCCATTGATCTGGGGGCCCTAGATCCTATATTTGTCGTTCATATTGGGCGGCTATGTAGCATGATGTTTACCCATCTAATGTGAGCAGTTGTCTCTCTCCCCGCCAAGATGCATGGCAATTGCTATGTGGCATCGGGCAAAACTCAGTCGAAACCAATTACTCCTAAAAGCCTGTTTGATATCTTGCTGGTTTTGTGGAATCCCGCTCCGATGGAACCAAAACAATATTCTTTGAGTTTTGTAATTATTTCAGGTCTGGGTGTTCGGGGATTCTCTTCACTGAGAGGTTTTCCCTATGATTAGTGACTTGTTTCTAATCACATATTGGAAACTACCTTCGCTACTTAAATGTGTCCCTCCATTTGCTAGTTGGTGTCAGTGCGTGTTACCATGGTTTGCTGCTCTGCCGCCTAGATCGATGGCCCTCGTTGATCTATGTTGATTTCCATTACAATTGTTTGAGGATTCCCTCTAATAGCTTGATCTTTATAAGACTTTGAATCATTGGCATGATTTTTTTGAGTTCATGAAAACTTAGAGAGTGTTCTAGAATACTGTTTGGATCATTTTCAAAGCCAATTTATTCACCATCTATATAGGAACCAGATTATTAGTGCTTCCACTATCTATAATCAGTTTGTAGGATTTTCCATGTTACTTACACATAGTCAGGAATGTTTCCTTTCTCTGGGTTTGGTTAGCTATCTCCTTTGCCAGTTTCAGCAGTACCTTATTTAAGACTAAGGCCTCTCCTATCTCCAGTACATTCTCTACCTCTTGGGGTGGTGCCTTTGCTTCCTTTTTTGAGCAACATATGCTCCTCTTTGTCTAGCCTCTTCAACGTCAGGACACTCAAAGGACTCGTGCCCCCACTTGTGGAACTTCTAACACTCATAGGAAAATCCTCTGCCTCTGCCATTACTCATTCCTCACTAGTATGGCCTTCATCCCCTAGTGCTACCTTCCTTTTTTGTTGTCCCCGAGGTCTTTGAACTGCTGCCTTCTTCACTATTGTTTGTAGTCCTACCTCTGCCAAAGGATTGTCCTTTTCCTCTACCAGATCCACGTCCTCTTTTGGGATTTTTCTTCTTTTTTATCTTTCCTTTTGCCTTCAAGTCACTATGGTATGCTTCATATATGGTTTTTGGAGAATGAGTACTTATCTCATACAATATATCCAGCCTTAGGCCATTTACAAACCTTGTTGTTTCTTTTTTAGTGTCTTCAACCTAGCCTGCTATCAGATTCACCTGATAAAATTCTTCGGTATATTCTTTCACAGTCATTCCTCTCTATTCCAAATTCTGCACCTGCCAATACAGAGCAATTTGGTAATCTTTGGGCAAAAACTTACCCTTCATTTTGTCGACCACTTTGGTCCACTTTTTAATGGTTGGCTTATTTGATCTTCTCCTCTCTGCTTGGACACTATCCCACCATAAGGCCACATGTCCTTTCAAATTGGTGGTAGAAAATTTAACTTTTCTATCTTCGTTGATCTCCACATTCAAAGTATTTTTCTAACTCACTAATCTAGTCCAGCAACACTTCTGTGCACAAACTACCATCATAGTTTGAAATCTTAGGCTTTGGCTTATTGCTAGCCAATAAAACTGACCTTAAAAATTTGATTTTAGGTCCTTCCTCATCTGATACATTTGCTGTAAATATAGCTTCTTCCTCCCTATCATCTCCTCTTTCCAAATCCCTTCTCCTTCTTGCTTCTACTACTACCAAACGGGCAATCATGATCCCAATCTCTTCTCTCAATCTGTCATCTTCTACTCTTCGAATAGCTCTACCGCAACCTCTTCTTTCGACTCCAATTTTGTAAAAGAAAAAAAAAGTTAACCCTAGCCTAGTCTGATACAAAAATTTATGGGACTGACCCTAATCAGTTATGGCATATAATTAATGTGTGATTGCGCGAATGCTTTTTATGGTTGATTGGTTTTATGGCACAATACTGGTGAGTTAATATTTTGATTCTTAGCTGTACGTTGGTCTCTCATTTTTTGCAGCTGTATGACTAGCTTGTGGCTAATATGCTCCTCTGTTTGTTAGTCCTATGTATTAATTCAAAGCTCGGCTTTGTGGGCATGAAATCCTCAGTTTATACAAGGTACTCCACCCGTCTATGGGTCCTGTGTTGGCCACCTACCTTGTGGCTCTGCGAGCGCTACTTCGGCTATAATCCTAGGTTGCCTCGACTCTATAATTTTTTTTATCATTGTGCGGTTTAAATTATACTTTTTCCTTCAAGGGTTTCACCTGGTTGTTTGACTGTAAGCTTGATTTTTTTTGCAGGTCATAATTGTGGGGTGGCTCGACTCTCATCTCTCATCTGGCATTCGACTAGAGGTAAGCTCTCCTTCCATGCAATATGTTTCTGCTTCATTTGCTACTGTTACTAATTCTTCTCACTCCTTGTGAGTAGTGGGCACTTTAGCAACTGTGACCTTGGTCTGCAGCTTCCTTCCTCTGTTTGTAAGGGCTAGGCTCCTCTGGTAAGAGAGCTATCCTTAAACGCTCATCCCTATTTTCAATTTATTTTTATGGTTCTATTTCTTGGATTCTTATGGCCTTGTTTGGTGGCCACTGAAGGTGAATGACTAGGCTCATCGGCCACTAGTCTCTTGCCTTGACACCTACGCTCATGTATCGGGTAGGGTCATGCCTAGTCATTTCTCTATCGAAGTGTTAGTTGTTTGTAGTCTTTACTTGGATTTTTGTCAAGGGTTGTGGCTTCGACCTCACTGTTTCATGGTTCTATGTATTTATGCCTACGGGTTGTTAACGTATGAAATTGTAATTATGTCGGCTCTGTGGTTAACTTATGAACTCGTAGTTATATTTGAGACTGTTATGGATGACCTTTGTTTCATTGTTCAGTCCTGTAGCTTGTCTATGACTTTACATTTGTATCTTGGAATGTAATTTTTTTTTATATCTATATATACAAAGAGATTTTGAAAAGAAAATAGTAAATGTGAATGATACAAGTTTGTCGGTACCTGTAGATGCTTGTTTCATTATTTGTTGGTAATTGTATTGGACTCTTCTTCAAACCCTCTTTATCAATTTATCAAACTGGTCCGTGTTTTCTTCTTGCCTATGTGATAATTTCTCGCTCTCTGTCACTATTATGAAATGAGTAGATTAACTTAATTAACTAAGTTTGGAGGAAGAAAAAGAAATAACTTTAGGCTGCAATATATGGACTCAGATTTCCTGCTTCTCAAAATTATTGTGTGTTTCTTTTTATTAAATACTATGATGGATGATTACAGTGGCTTTATCCTTCCTTCTTAAAGATCATTGTACAGTTATTTAAATTGTCAGTAGTTACATTTTATTTATTCGTTGATAATTGTTCATCTTTTTCTGTATTCTAAAGTTAATTTGAAACAATAAATTAAAAATAAAAAGAAGAGTAAGTAAAAATAAACAGTGGGCTGGGACAGCCTTAAACTTGCTGTAAAGTCCTAAATGTTTTTAACTAGAAATTTAAATGGAAATTAAAAAAAAATAACTGAAACGCATTCCGATCTGCAAAGAAAAATACTCCAGCCATGACCTCCCTTAGCTGGATGCTCCTGCATCACTTGATCTTTACTTAAAACATAACTGCTTCACACCATCTTTGACGTAATTTGTAGATTTGACACTTCTTGACCTCCCAAACCATGACGGGTCAGTCTTGATACTAAACCATGCTATGTATGCACCTCCATCTGTCGAACACATTGTCTTCTGATGTATTCCCTAGTTATCTAGGAAGGCAATGTAATGAATGTGTTTAGAAGTCAATTATACAAAATGACCTCTTAAACACATAATCAAATTAACATGTAAGTTCATGTCCCTGGATCCACATGATGCCACAAAATTATAACAGATTATAGATAATAATATTAATAACATGTTCTTGTGTCACCGAATGCATCAATAACCGCCAATTTGAAATATGTTAATATGTTCTATAATTGGTTCTCCATTTGATTTTTCACATTACACTGGTACAGTAACACACTATAAAACTACAACACACCACATACTTGACACGCTAACACACACAACAAAAATTGACCTCTTGTTCTATGGAAACATTGCAACAAAGACCTTTTCAAATTGATTTTGTGGACTCTTCTCCCATGTAGTTTTTCTCAACTTACCATCTAGCTCGTACAGTTCAGAGCCTCTCATGTTGCAAGAACATCCCTCTCTTTTTTTCTTCCACAAATTTTGTTAAGAAAATGGTACTTTCCCCACCCACGAGGGCTGACTATGTGCCACATGTAATGATTTCAAACATTTCAATCCAAACAATAGTAAAAAAAACAACCTCTAGACACACAACAAACCTCATCAAAAGCACGTCTGAGAGAGACCTGTGGCTCTACTTGAAGAAAAATTGGGCAATTTGTTTTGACCACTAAACTCCTTTGCACTAGATCTCAGATCTAGGAACTCTCACACTCGACAATCATGCCCATGGAGTTCGATTTCGTCTCAAGTTTGATGTCTTATCCTTTCATTCAAATTAATTCAACTTTGTCTTCTCTGTTTATGTCACAGGGAAATACTTCCGACTACATGTCTGTTCCAATAAAATAACGTTGAAATTAAATCTCGATATGAGGGCAACCAATCCACAAAAGATGGAATTGGAACAACGTTCCACCTGATTTGAGAGCTTTGGCCAATGGTTGTCTCCATATTCCCATTACAATTTCAGCAGAAAATTGATCTGAATTGTATCAAGATCCACCCATTGTTTTGTACACTATCACAAGATGCTCAAGAATTATAATTGCAAGACATCCCATAATAATTATAAGAAAAAAATAATTTTATAACCATTTCATTTCCTTCATGAGAGATCCACAGTAGACTTCATGGCTTTATTTCAAATAGTGAGATTGGTTGCCTATATGACTTCACAACAACACAACATGGCCTGTTTCTTCAGAGTGAATTTGTTTCACTTCTTGGATGTCGACAGATACCAACAGAGCTTCTTTGTGATAGAAAATATTACAGCCTCAATGACTTTGACTCCTCATGACCTTAATTATCACTACTGCAGACATGGCCTTATGCTTATCAGCAACTCCAACACACTAGAAATGCGAGGCAAATCACTAGATGCTATTTTCTTCAATGCATTCAACAAAGATGCACATGGAAATAAATATACTTATAATAAACACAAAAATAAAACACCTAATTAATCTATTTACATAGCATCAATAAGATTAAGATTCTCTCACATCTTCATGGCCGTCCATGAAGGAGTCGGGCAAGAACAAGCTCTAATATCATGATAGAAAAAATTATTATTGATCACAATTGTTACAATATATATCACTTAAAACATTGACTTCAACACATATAGATCAGGACTCCAAATCATAACATAGGAATCAAGAGCTTCTAGAATGATGCCTAACAACTCACACTGACAACTACACATTATATTGAAGCATTACTTCCAACATAGAAAAACATAAATATCTTTGATACAGGAGAGATGTCAATTAAAATAATAAAATATATGTTATATAATGAATGAACGAATGAATGAAATATTATTTATTATTTTTGTCAATGAGAGAATGAAAGAATGAATGGATGAGTGAAAGAAAGAAAGGAAGAAAGAAGGAAGTAATATTTATTATTTTTGTTACTAGAATTGTAACTTATATTATTCATTATTTTTGTTACTCGAAGGGTATAATGCAATCCATATATGTTAACATTTCAATTAATTGGTGGGTGATAAAAAATTAAACTGAACGTTTCCAAAGTAGATATTAGAGAACGATTTTTTATTATTTTTATTTTTGAGTTATATTTATTTACCTTCTGATGGGTTGAGAGCCCTTGAGTATTATTTCGTAATCATATACAATGTATGATGAGCAGAGTAGATCATCCTTTGATCATCTGTTTGTAGGGGAATTGAGCTAATTAATGTAGGATGATGTGATACTTCAATAAATAACCTTGGGTCATCGGTCCATACATTGATTTTTGTGCTCCATGCATTATTTCAGGTCTGCATAATATACATCAGTTCCAATTTTTGTCAAGCAACATGTTATTCGTATACTAGAAGTCAAAACCAATTATAATGAGCCTTCCTCTACCGCATGACATTTACTCAGATGGTTGACTACCAACTATTTGATAAACCCATAGTCCTTCGAATACTCACTATTTGATGAGCCGAGTCCATGCGGTTGGGAGTTCCTTCTTTCCACCAAGATGTTGTTCTGCAATTATAAGTTGGAACCAACTACGGTTGGGCTTCCTCCTACAAAGGACCTTTATTCCAGGTGAATGGTTATTAACCTCATAGTTGGCATTGGCTGAACCTGACCTTCATTGCAATTTATCTTATTATTAATTATTTTTTTATTTTTATTCATCTGGTTGTGACTCAGTGGCCCACAAGGAAATATAACATTGTAAAAACGACGTTCATATTCCATGTGGTAGCAACTTAGTGAGCTAGGTGGTGGCAGTTATCTCGAAGGCCAATCGGTGTCAACCCTATCCATTAACACACATAGTTTTGTTATTTTTGGGCCCAATCCGTGACATTCGACCTAGTCGGGGTTGGAACCTTTGTTGGTACATCAACCTACTTTATCCTAAAGTAGTCCTGACCCTAACTAAATTTAAAAAATTAACATATAATAGTTTGAATCTTACCGATATGAAAGTATATTCTTTTAACAACAATGTTCATCTCCCATGTGATATCAGCTCAATGGCTCCAGTGGAAATAGTCATCTTAAAGGTTGGTCGGAGTCGGCTTAATCCATTTGCATGCACAATTTTTTTTATTTCTAGTCCTAACCCCTGACCTCCAACATAGTTGGGGTTAGCCCCCTTCATTGGTACATCTTTCTTCTGGACGGGGGTGCAGTCTTGACCCAAACTAAATTTAAAATATTAATATATAATACACGACCATTCCTCTCCCACATGGAAGAAACTTAGTGACCCAAGTGGCAGTATTCATCTCAAAAGGATGTCCTAGTCAACCATATCCATTTTTGCGCACAACTTTCTTATTTCTAGGACCAATCCCTGATCTCCAACCAAGTCGAGGTTGGTACCTTTTTTTGGTACATATTTATGATTGACGTGGGCATAGTCCTGATTCCAACTATATTTTATATATATATATGTGTGTGTGTGTGTGTGTGTGTGTGTAATTTACTTTATTCTTAATTATTTCTTATACTTCGATTCATTTTTAAAAATAAATTAATTATTTTGTATGCTAATTTGTAATATTCCCATAAAAATTAAATTTTCCAAAATCATTAGTTAAAAAATTCAATATTTCATTAGGAAATAATTAAATATCATTGTAACGACATTGAAAGCAAAATGGAGGGTGTTTAATAAACTTAGTACGCATCCAAAGGCAGGAGAGGCAAACGGATCTAGGGTTCTGGGATCGCCTGCAACGGCAGAACCTCTGGATGAAGATCACCCGCACTGACAGCGGCAGTGCTGTAGTCACGGGCCACAGACCACAGGCTTTGGCAGACGGGCATAATGAACACCCCTCCGGGGGTAGGAGGAACGATTCCTCCAGCCAACGACAACCAGCGAGATCAAACCGAGGGCACTGAAGGGGGATAGAAGCACAATGAAGGAAATGCAGGAGAAAAGCAGCAGGAGCAGGCTGAACAAGTACAACCAAACAAGCCAAAAGTGAGCTCATCCACATGTAAGCCAGTAGTTGCCCACAGACCAGAAGTGGAGCTACCCAGTCACCGCATCAATGCTAGAATTCAATACATGAGAGATCATGCTCTCATAGGCAAATTTATTGGATTTTTGCGAAACGAGAAAGCTTTAAGAACCTGGATTAATGTCAAATGGCATCCAAAAGGACAAATAACCCTTCATCTAGGGCCGAAGGGATTTTTTTACCACAACCTTCAACCGTTTGGAAGATCGGAAGAGAGTCTTTGATGGGGGGTCGTATTTCTTCAACTCAGCAGGGCTATTTCTCAGAGAATGGGTTGCATGATTCAACCCGGATAAGGAAGATCTAAGCTGGGCACCAGTTTGGATCAGGCTGTACTCGCTGCCATAAGAATACTGGGAAGAGGAGTCTCTCAAAGCAATAGGCAAAGTCTTGGGCGAATTTGTCAAGATAGCTGAAGAAACAAAGACAGTAAGGTATACCTCATATGCACGGATTTGCGTCTATATGGATCTGAAACAACCCCTGCCTGATACGGTAAGACTCTTTCATGAAGATTCAGAATGGATCCAGTTAATTGATTATGAACATGTTCCATTCAGATGTAGGAAATGTCATGATCTAGGACACCTTTATAGATATTTCACTTTAAACAGTAAACCTCCGAGTCAAGTCAACCAGGAACACCAATCCTCAGACGGATTCATTAAGGTGCCAACTAGAAGAAGAGGAAATAAAAAATCTGCAGCCCCTATAAAGTTATCTCCAAGGGATCAATCAAAACCCTCTACTAGTAACAACTTTGAAGTTTTAGCCAATGAAGAGTCGCAGCATCCGGAGAACTTAAACTCCAATAAAAAAGGTTCCATCTCGGAAAATACTGAAGGATCCCATTCGAAAGTAGGAGAAAAAAAGGTGGTGCAAGAGGGCAACAACATCAAACCTGCCTCAAAAACCTGGAGCATCCCTGAAATGGAAATAGATGGCACGGATCCCAGTACAGGAAAAGAAACTGAAGGAGAGGAAAGCTATCAAGAACCTCAATTCATGGAAGAGGATACGGAATCAATAGACATTGGCGAGCTCGACATTCTGGGTCTAGAACAGGCATGCAATACAGGCAATTTTGACAAAATTCCTGACAGACAAGTGGACAATCTAGTGGCGGTTCTCAATAGAGCTCAAAAGAAATACTCACTAGGGGTTCAAATAGGTAGCCAATGGGATGGGACGTTCATCACCAAAGACAGTAAAAAATGAGGACGGAAGACCACATTAGAAAGAACCATCAAGATTGGAGAAGTCTTGGTTGAATCAGGCAGATATGCCAAGATAACCAAGTACATTAACACCAACCCCAAACCTTCCCAATGAAGTTGATGTCATGGAATATCGGAGGGCTCAATAGCCCAAGGAAAGGACGACTATTAAAAAACATGCTAATGGAGGAAAAACCCACAATACTATTTTTGCAGGAAACTAAATGTAACTCGACAGTTTTGGAAAAAATTGCAGCAAAGGTCTGGCCTGGAGGCTTGATAACTGTTGTTGATGGTCAAGGAGCATTTGGAGGACTTGCAGTGCTCTGGGATGCGTGAACCATACAACTAAAGAACATAGATGCAAACAAAAACTTCATTCAGGCCATCTTTCACATAATTGGCACCAATATCCATGGTCACATGACAAATGTGTATTTTCCTCAAGAAACTTAGCACAAGATTGAAATCTTGGATACCATTACGCAGCTCAATACAGATAGGTCGCACCCATTATAGATATCTGCAGGAGATTACAATATGATCGCAAGCATGGAGGAAAAAAAAGGAGGACAATGCAGCATAAACAGAGATGGCTCCATATTAAAAGACTTCATTCAGAATAATTGGCTAATAGATCTTCCTTCAAACAATGGCGTATACACCTGGAACAATAAAAGGGCCGATCCAATGCAAATAGCTTCTCATCTTGATCGATTCTTAATTTCAGATAATGCTGTTCATCTCGGAGGAGAATTCATGACATCAATCCTTCCTTACTCTGGCTCTGATCACTAGCCAATAGCCCTCCACTGGAATCGTCCTGGAAGCAACATCAGGAGACCCTTCCGGTTTGAGGCCTTTTGGCTTTCACATCCAGACTTCTATGAATTTTTCAAAGCATCCTGGCTAAAATTTAATCCAACGGATGGCACTAAAATGTCAATCTTCCAAAGGAGGATGAAACACCTCAAGGGGGAAATTAAAATCTGGAATAATTCTGCCTTCGGCAATGTCTTCAAAGCTAAGGACCACCTCAATCAAGATATGAAAAATATTCAGCAAAGAATGATAGCTGAAGGACGTTCTAAAGAGCTCGCCCAGAAGGAGCAGTACATAGAAAATCAAATTCTTGAGAGAGACGTACAAGAGGAGACACTTTGGAGGCAAAAATCTGGAGTTAGATGGCTAAAGGAGGGTGAAAAAAATACAAAATTCTTTCACAAAACTACTATGCAAAGAAGAATGAGCAATCAAATCTCCCATATCAACAATGAACAAGGAAGTAAAATTGAAACACATGAAGGTATCGAACAGGAATTTCTCAAATACTTCAAGAAGATGAATCAAGAACCAAATGTAAACAGAACAAAGGCTATTGATAACATCACCAGAAATATTCCCAACCCAATCACAGAAGATCACAATCCTGTCCTTCTCAAACCAATTAGTCTTCAAGAGGTTGAAAATGCAGCACATCAGCTAAAAGCCCTGAAAGCGCCAGGTCGAGACGGATTTACCTCAAACTTCTTTCAGCATTTCTGGGATCTTGTCAAATGGGAAGTCTGGCAAGTTGTGGAAGAATCTCGCATGCTAAGATGGATGTTTCCAGGTATGAATGCAACTTTCATTGCACTAATACCCAAAGTAGAGGAGTATAATACTCCAGATAAATACAGACCGATTGCTTTATGCAACATCATCTAACAAAATTGTCTCCAAGGTTATAGCTTCCAGATTGAAGCCTCTGCTTCCCCTTATTATACCTCCAGAACAATCTGGATACGTAGAAGGCAGACATATCACAGATGGGATTATTTTAACCCATGAAATAATCCACTCTCTTAAGAAATAAAAAAAACCAAGTATGCTTCTCAAAATTGACTTATCTAAAGCTTTTAATAGTATCAGCTTGGATTATATGCAAAACATTCTAATGGCGTTTGGTTTTGCCCCTTCCTGGATCAGATGGGTCAGCAGTCTTGTGTCATCCTCATTCTTTTCTATTCTTATTAATGGAATCCCATCGACCACTTTCCGTCCTTCTAGGGGTATCAGAAAAGGTGACCCTCTTTCGCCCTTTCTTTTTGTCATTCTAGCGGAGGGTCTGGGCCGCAACATTAAATCGACTATCCTCTCTCATAGCCTCCGAGGTCTAGCCTTCCACCATATCCCTGCCTTTTCTCACCAACAATTCGTTGATGACAACATGTTATTTGGCCATCCTTCTGTCCAAGAATCCCATTCATTCAAGTCAATTCTCTCAAACTTCTCGGAAGCCTCGGGAGCTCTCATTAACAAAGTCAAATCTAAGATTTTCTTCTTCAACACTCCTCCTACCACCCAACGAGCTATTGCCCGCATCCTAGGCTTCACCATCGCTTATCTTCTGTCTAAATATTTGGGGGCTCCTTTATTTTCTTTGGCTCTTAAGCATTCCTCTTGGAGTTGTCTTTTAGAAAAACTTGAAGCTAAACTTTTCCTGTGGACTCATAGAGCTCTTAATATGTCTAGTAGATTGGTTCTAATTAAAGGTGTTCTTCAATCCATGCCTACTTATCTTTTCTCCATTCTGGCGGTGCCTAAGTGGGTTCTTAAGGCAATTAAACAGCTTCAACACAATTTCTTATGGGGAAACTCGGGTCCAAATAGGAAATGGGCATTAGTTAAATGGGAGAAAGTGTGTCTTCCAAAAAAGGCTGGAGGCATTGGGCTGAGAGACCCAGAACACAACAATATGGTTATGGGAGCCAAAATTTGGTGGAGATGGCTCTCAAATCCAAGCACTCCCTGGGCATCTCTATGGACAGTGAAATATGCAGGTAATGTACCCATAGAGGAACGAATTAGAATGTCAGAAGTGAGAAAAGGGTCAGTTATTTGGAACTTAGCCAATATTCAACGACATCTAGTTCAAAAGCATAGATTTTGGGATGTGAAGAATGGTAATACAACAAGGTTTTGGGAAGACTCATGGTAGCAGCTACCAAATCTCAGAGACAACACCCCGGGGCTGCTAAAAAAAGATATAAACCCCTTTGATAAGGTTAATCAATTTTGGGACGCTCATAATGGACAAGAACACAGGAAATGGAAAGAGGTCTGCCACATCTTATCACACAGTCCAGAGCAATCTCATCTTACACTTTCATCAGAACTTCAATATCGGCAAATACTCTTTTCAGAAGACATGGACATTCTTAGATGGGGTTACGACGAAAAAGGCATTTTCACTACACAAGAAGCTTACAAACTCATCATCAAAGACAGGGTAGTTAAAGATAAGTTATGGAATAATATCTGGAACTCCTCAGTATGGCCGAAGGTCTCTACCTTTTTATGGCTGCTGTCTCACAACAGAATTTTAACCTAGGACAATCTAAGGAAAAGGAACTTTGCGGGGCTATCCATATGCCCCAACTGCAAACAAGAAGAGGAAACAACATTACATCTTATGCAAACATGTCCGCTCGGAAGGAAATTGTGGGAAAAGATCACATTTTGATGTCAAAAAGAAGGTAGAGTGCATGGGGATATCACAGGCACCCTTCGCACCTGGAGCCAAGAGCCATATCAAAGTAAACTTTTAAATACACTATGGAAAATC